>VMBQ01002308.1:0-134552 GCA_007657795.1 Dreissena rostriformis
GAAATACGACTACTTTGCGGTGAGGCCGCCTCTTTACGGCCAACTTTAGCCGCATCCAATATAGCAAAAAAAAAACGGATCCATTCTAGACTCGACGTCAAGGGGCACGTTACTTTAACTGATGCAAGTGCCTGGATGTTGCGATATTATGAATTTAACTCGACATAAATTAGCCTTCAACAGTTACTCCCCTTAGTACAAAATATTACATTCTGAGGCTGTCAAAACAGTCGCAATTATTTTGGTTTCCAAAGTCAAAGGTTAAATAAGATTATAGTCTGGAACTTATTTTTAGTATATAAAGTATAAAAAATCAATGGTAGATGTATGCGTTTTTCCTTTCATTTTTTCTTTGTTTGTAAAGAAAGCTGGATCTCAATAATATAAAAGTTGTAATTTAGGCCATTTTCCTAGAGGCTAATCATCCTACTAACATTTTATGCAGACACCAAAACAAGAGTTTGTTTTGGCAATATATTTAAATTAAACAGTTAATGTTGATGCTGTTAAAAAGTTTAATAAGTAAGCCCAGTGATATTTTTACAAATTTTCACATCCGATTCCAGGGACTCGGTAACTTGCAATGCTATGAGTCCCCGAATTGAAAGAATGAGTCCAAATATTAAATGATATTAGTTTTTGAGAAATTTCAATGCATTTTTTGGACTCGCGAAATTCGAAACTTTTCATCCCCAGAGGTTTTGTGGAGGCAGGACTCGCATGTAAAAAAATCACTGCAAGCCTAAATCGATATAATACAAACATCTGTTGTACACATGCACTATTGGTCTATTTTTAGTTATGAAACCATTTTCAATCAATAAATCTATTGACTGTTATGCATTTTTAATTTATGAATGAACACTATATGACTATCATAATTATGTCTATATGTATCATAGACAGTAAGTTCTTTTTTTTATCCATAACATAAGATAAAAAAATTCCCTTACAGACCTAACACTTCATTTTAATGTCAGTAACAAAATTTGGTGGCTTTTCAAACGTTTGAGACAGCCCCTTGTACTCACACAAACAGGACCACTCTTGATCCGCTATTGCCCTAATTCTTCATTCTTTTTATAGTGTTTTTTTTTTATCTTAAAAACGAAACAAAACTGAAATGGTGTTTTTCAGGCAGAAAGACTACTAAATGACCTTTAAATACATTATACTTCTTACTAACCTACATAGTTAGAAAATGTGGCCGTGCTAAATGTCCAACCTGGTCCTCTAACCAAGAAAGAAGTAAACAATGTTGTATGTACATGTTTGTCATGTTAGCAAAACACACCAAAGTTGTTGACAAAGAGGTTCCCAATTCTGATAAAAATATCATGTGTTAAAGAAAATGCATCTTAATGCAAAGTATCAGCTTAAAATGATATTTATTAATCGTGATACGCAATCTAAAACATCAAAGTGATCCGCTATTGTTAACTTGACTGTATTGTATTGAGCGTTTATTAAAATCAAGACATATGTGTTTAGGGAACATTTAGTAAATACTTATTATCAGATTATTAAATTTTTGAATTTTTTATAATATATCAACCATTGAATTTAAATGATGTATTGTATTGAGCGTTTATTAAAATCAAGACATATGTGTTTAGGGAACATTTAGTAAATACTGATTATCAGATTATTAAATTTTTGAATTTTTTATAATATATCAACCATTGGATTTCCCTTTTAAAATACCTGTAATAAAGTACAAGAGTGTGACTATTACCAAAACTATTTATAAAATAAGGCAATGAAAGTAATATAACTTTATATAAAGTGGCATTTTGAAGACAGTAAGTTTAAGTTCACGTATTATCAAGTAGTGGGCTGTTGTTTGGGCTATCAAAAAGAAAATAGGCTTTGTCTTAGCTGTCAAAAACATTGTCCATATTTTGAATCTAACTGGTTTGATTTGAACCTTGCTCGCTCTTGGAATACTTTGCTTAATGCATGTGCATAACTGAAATATGTCATCCCACATTAGCATGTGCAGTCAACACAGGCAAATCAGAGACAATATTTTCCGCTTTTATGGTATTTTTAATTAAAATGAAGTTTTGATTTAGTGAAAATCTAGTTTTGATTGAAACTATTGTCCCAGATTGGCAAGATGATTCTGTGACAACACTTCACGCACATGCATTATGCCCAGTTTTTCCCAGTACGAGGCTCTTTTATATACTTCAGAATAATGACAGTGAATGTAAGATTTCCCAAGAACATTCAGAGAGTGATTGACATCGGCGATGCTGCCTCGGTCGAGGATGTCAAGGAAGCTATTTCTAAGAACTCAAAACTTGATCCTTGGCTGTTTGATTTGCTCTTCTGTGGAAAGGTGCTGAATTCAGACCAGCAGATCAAGGTATCTATTAAAAGCCAGGTTTTCTTTTGACCCTTTTTCACACCTATACACACGTAGTCCCTTAGAAATTCGAGATAAATGGAATGCTTTTCGTAGCCTTTCCTTCAAAAGTATAATAAATACAATCTGCATTCAAAACTCGATTCTTTAGTAACAATTCTATATTTACCCTGAATATATTATATTTGTATCTCGTGACAAAAAAATGCGGAGCAATAAATTAATGTTAAAACTGTATTGTTACCTTGTTTCAGAGCCTGAATTTAGGTGCAGGAAGTGTATTGCATGTAATTGAGTTAAAACACAAAAAAGTACAGCCAGATTTGTCCTTGGAAACAACGTCGGAAACAAGTGGTGAGTTCCTCAACCATGCTCATACCAAATGAATCATTTGAACCTCATTCTGGGAAAACAGGGTTTAATGAACGTGCATAGTGTCATCCCATATTAGCCTGTGAGTCCACACTGGCTAATCAGGGACAACACTTTCCGCTGTTATTTGTAATGTTAAGGAAGTCCTTCTAAACGAAAATCCAGTCTTGGAAGAAAGTGTCGTCCCTTTTTAGCCTGTGTGGATGGGCTAATCTGGGTCGACACTTTACGCAAATGCATTAATCCCCATTTTCCTAGAGCAAGGCTCATTTGGAGTATTTTCATAACATTGTGTGCAGACTTTCATGAAATTAGTTTTAGTTCAACAGTCATTATACACCGAATATGTACCGTTAATTCAGATATGCATTATTCCTTAAATGATGTATACAAATATTTCTTGTGCTCATCATGATTCTACCTTTTTGTATATTACAATATTAAAAAAAAAATATCTGAGCGGCAATTGTGGAAAATTAGACCTAATGGATGTGCGTAAAGTTTTGTTCTTGGCTAATCAGGGACGACACTTTCCGCTTTTATGGAATTTTTGTTTAAAGGATGTCTTCTTAACAAAAATCCAGTCTTGACAGAAAGTGTTGTTCCTAATTAGCCTGTGCAGACTACACAGGCTAATCAGGGATGAAACTTTATGCACATGCATTAAGTTTGGTTTTCCCATAGTGTAACTCATATAAATTATCTGATGAATTTTTAATAATAATTCATCAGTTCAAGACTTGTGAGTTTGTTATTATTTTGACCACTGGTTCCTTAGACCTCAATACAATATTACAATATTTCTAAAGGAATTTTCTTCAGGTCACGTATTTATTGTTTTAAAGTGTGTAAAAACATAATAATTGGAAAATTGTTTATTTATGTTTACATTTTCAGATTCAAAGAGATACAACTATAATGTGTATTGTAAACGGTGCAAGGATCTCCAGGCTGGAAAGTTGCGAGTGCGTTGCCATACCTGTCAGCAAGGGGCCATCATCCTGTCAAAGGCAAGTAATCAATTGAATACAAATTTTTAGAGTACAGCAGAAGTTTGATATTTCCTATATCAGCCTACACTTGCCTCCTTTAAACAAAACAATGACATTAAAACAGGAAGTGTTGTCCCTGCACAGGCTTATCTAGGACAACACTTCACACACATTAAGTCCAGCTTTTCCAGACCCCAGCTCAATTATATACTACAAGTACAATTAACTTAAGTACATACCACATTGATGTTGTGGTTTTCTTTAGAGGCACAATGCACTGGTTCTTTCCTAAACTGCATCTCTAGTACCTTTTTGCTAGTAAACATTTACCGAACTGACTCATAGATATATGTTCAATTTGTGAAGGAACATCCTTTCTAGGGAATGACAGCTTTTCAATGACTGTTTAATGTTTAAACATTTGGGCTGTTCTCTGGGTAAACTGGCTTAATGCATGTGAGTAAAGTGTTGTCCCATGGATCAGACTTATCAGTAATGACACTTTCTGCTTATGTGAAACTTTTCTGTTAAATGTTAACTCTATTAAACTAAAATCCATTATAGGCAGAAAGTGTAGTCCAGGGCCCGTATTCACCAACCGATTCTTAGACTTAAGAATAAAGAATAGACTTAGAACCAAGAAAAATGTGTTCAGTGTTTCAACATATACAGGCCTCCACTGGTGATTATGTCATTAACAAAATGTTCTATATGAAGAATAATATAGATAGAGATGTTTACTGCAGAGTTTGACTCAAAATTAATGAAATTCTTGAATATTCTAATTTAAAGAATTTTCTTTATTCTTAGACTTAAGTCTAAGAATCGTTTGGTGAATACCGGCCCCTGATTAGCAAACTGCACAGGCTAAATCTTAACGACTCTTTATGAACATGCATTAATCTGGGTTTTCCCAGAACGTGCCTCATTAAGCGTTTCATTGGTAGGAGCCAGGTAGTTGGTCAGATGTGCTGAGACCCAGACAGTTGGAGGGCTTCTGCAAGGATTGCGATGGGGATCAGCCAGCAGTGAGTACTGTCAATTTATGAGGCATGGACAAAATATGTTTTATAAAAAATGTTTAGCAACCACAATGTAATGTATTTGGTTGTATTTATCCTTTGTGCCATTTATTTTTGGGTTATATTTACTTCTTTTGCAATAGTTTTTTAATCTATATACATGTAATATCATGTTTTCCAATAAAAAAAATATTGTATTAATTGTCTTTTCAAAATTCATTTTTGGGATAAATAAGAGTCGTTGATACAGCATACACTTCAAATATTCAAGAATATTATTCTTCAAGTCAAATATTTTATCAAATTTATACAAAGTAACGATATGTACTAAGGTACCATAAAATGTCATGTAACATGAAACAAATATTGTTTACAACTTTGTGTTTTGTCTTTTCTTACTTTTTGTTTCACCAAACAATTTTCTTTAATAGCACTGACTGATGTATTTCATTATGAAACTAGACTTTTGTACTGAAAACAAGTCTTTAACACCCCAAAATCATTAATGATAAATGCAAAATATGTTAACTTTGCCATATTTGCTCTTCAACTGGTATTTTCTTCTATATGTTATGTACAGTGATTTTGTTTATGTAAGATTACTTTTTATGTCTCTTTCTCTCTCCAGCAATTCTATTTCAAATGTTGCAACCATGACGGTACAGAAGAGTGCCTCCCATTGCATCATGTGCGACCAAACACACAGGACGTGGAGTGTGTAATCTGTACTGAAGTAAGGTATGATGTTATCTGTACTGGATTAAGGTATGATGTGATCTATACTGAAATAAGGTATGATGTGATCTGTACTGAAGTAAGGTATGCTGTTATCTGAACTGAAGTTATTTATAATGATAACTGTACTGTAGTAAGGAATAATGTGATCTGTACTTAAGTAAGGTATGAAGTGATCTGTACTGAAATAAGGTATGCTGTGATCTCTATTGAAGTAAAGTATGGTGTCATCTATACTGAAGTAAGGTATGAAGTGATTTGAACTAAGGTAACGTATGATGTGATCTGTCCTGAAGTAAGGTATATTGTGATCTGTACTGAAGTAAGGTATAATGTGATCTGTACTAAAGAAAGGTATGATGTGATCTGTATTGAATTAAGGTATGATGCTATCTAAACTGAAGCAAGGTATGAAGTGATCTGCACTAAAGTAAGGTATGATGTGATCTGTACTGAAGTAAGGTATGATATGATCTGAACTGAAGTAATTTATGATAATATCTGTACTGAAGTAAGGAATAATGTTATCTGTTCTTAAGTAAGGTATGAATTGATCTGTATTGAAGTAAGGTATTATGTGATCTCTACTGAAGTTAAGTATGGTGTGATCTGTACTAAAGGGAGGTATGACATGATCTGTACTGAAGTGAGGTATGATGTGATCTGTACTGAAGTAAGGTATGAAGTGGTCTGCACTGAAGTAAGGTATGAAGTGGTATGAACTGAAGTGAGGTATGATGTGATATGTACTGAAGTAAGGTATGATGTGATCTGTACTGAAGTAAGGTATGGTGTGAGCTGTACTGTAGTAAGGTATGAAGTTCTATGTACTGAAGAAAGGTATGATGTGGTCTCTACTGAAGTAAGGTATGAAATAATATGTACTCAAGTAAGGTATGATGTGATCTGTACTGAAGTAAGGTATGATGTGATCTGTACTGAAGTAAGGTTGATGTGACCTATAATTAAGTAAGGTATAATGTGGTCTGTACTGTATATCGTGATCTGTACTTCAGTAAGGTATATTGTGATATATACTGAAGTAATGTATGATGAGATCTGTACTGAAGTACAAATAATGTGATCTGTACTGAAGTAATGTATGGTGAGATCTGTACTGAAGTAAGGTATATTGTGATCTGTAGTGAAGTAAGGTACATGTATAATCTGATCTGTAATGAATTAATGTATGATGTTATCTGTACTGAAGTAAGGTATAGTGGGTATAGTGTGATCTGTTCTGAAGAAAGGTATTAGTTTGATCTGTAGTGAAGTAAGGTATGTGTATAATGTGATCTGTACTGAAGTAATGTATGATGTGATCTGTACTGAAGTAAGGAATGATGTGATCTGTACTGAAAGAAGTTATGACATGATCTATACTGAAGTTAGGTATGATGTCATCTGTACTAAAGTTAGGTACTGTATGATCTTGACTATAATTAGGTATGATATGATCTGTACTGAAGAAAGGTTTATTTTTATATGTACTAAAATAATGTATGATGTGATCTGTACTGCAGTAATCTGCACTGAAGTTAGGCATGATGAGACATGTACTAAAGTCAGGTGCATGTATGATGTGCTTTGTACTGAAGTAAGGTATGCTGAGACATATACTGAAGTAAGGTGTGCTGCGACATGTACTGAAGTAAGGTTTGATGAGATCTGTACTGAAGTAAGGTATGCTGAGACATGGACTGAAGTAAGGTACATGTATGATGTGATTTGTACTGAAGAAACGTATTCTGAGACATTTACTGAAGTAAGGTATGATGAGATCTGTACTGAAGTAAGGTATAGTGTGATCTGTACTGAAGAAAAGTATCCTGTGATATGTTCTGCAATGAGATTCGATGTGACCTGTACTGCAGTAAAGTATATTGTGCTCTGCACTGAAGTAAGGTATGATGTGATTTGTACTAAAGTAAGGTATGCTGACACATGTACTGAAGTAAGGTATGATGTGATCTGTACTGAAGTAAGGCATATTGTGATCTGTAATGAAGTTTGGTATATTGTGGTCTGCATTGAAGTAAGGTATGATGTTATCTGTAGGGAACTAAGTAATGACATGATCTGTACTGAAGTAAGGTATGATGTGATCTGTACTGCAGTAAGGTAAGATGAGATATGTACTGAAGTAAGATATGATGTGATCTGTAGACTGTGCTGCAGTAAGGTATGATGAGATCTGTACTGAAGTAAGGTATGATGTGATCTGTACTGAAGAAAAGTATCCTGTGATCTGTTCTGCAATAAGATTTAATGTGACTTGTCCTGCAGTGAAGTATACTGTGATCTGAACTGAAGTAAGGTATGATGGAATCTTTATAGAAGTAATTTATAAAGGGGTCTGTACTGAAATAAGGTATGATGTGATCTGTACTGAAGTAAGTTATGATGCGAGATGTACTTAAGTAAGGTATGATGTGATCTGCACTGAAGTAAGGTATGATGTGATCTGCACTTAGGTAAGGTATATTGTGATCTGTACTGAAGTAAGGTATGTTGAGATCTGTACTTAAGTTAGGTATGATGTGATCTGCACTGAAGTAAGGTATGATGTGATCTGCACTTAAGTAAAGTATGTTGTGGTCTGTACTGAAGTAAGGTTTGTTGAGATATGTACTAAAGTTAGGTATGATGACCATCATGTGATCTGTACTATAGTAAGGTATGACATGATCTGTACTTTTACTGAGGTTATGTATGATGTGATCTGTAATACAGTAAGGTATGATGTGATCTGTACTGAAGTAAGGTATGATGTGATCTGTACTGAGGTAAGGTATAATATGATATGTACTGAAGTAAGGTATGATGAGAACTGTACTGCAGTAAGGTATGATGTGATCTGTAATAAAATAAGGTATGATGTGATCTGTACTGAAGTAAGGTATGATGTGATATGTACTGAAGTAAGGTATTATGTGATCTGTACTGAAGTAAGGTATGATGTGATCTGTACTGAAGTAAGGTATGATGTGATCTGTACTAATGTAAGGTCTTATGTGTTCTGTACTGAAGTAAGGTATGATGAGCCATGTACTGAATGACGTAAGGTATAATGTGATCTGTACTGAAATAAGGTATGACTGACTGTTTGTCTGCCTCTCTGTCAGTTCAAGCCATTCTCCTGCCTTTGTCCATGTACGACATTCAAATTTGCAATCATTGTGCCTCATGGTAAGAAGTTTTCCATTGGCAATATGTATCATCATACAAATAATAAATAAAAAAATTATGAAAGTTATGCCCCTTTTCAAGGTTCTATAACATCAATGTTATAATATACATTTTAAGGACATTAACTTTGCTGAAACCTCAAGTTCCACAGGTTGTATATTATTGTTTGATATGTAAAATTTGTAGTCCAATTTGTCCTCAAGTTAAGCCTATGGGTATATGCTGACCATGCCCTGGCTGTCACAAGATAAATATAGACTTTTAAAGCAAAAAAGCTGAAAACTTCTTTTCCTCTTCATCCTCTAGGCCCAGAGGTTTAACATTTGGTATATTGTGGACATCGACACAGTTTGTCCATATTAGGCCTCAAGAGTCAAAGGTGGCAACAACCCAGGGGACTAATGATTTGTTTAGACTTGTGTATAAAATTACTTGAAACAATCTGTTTCTCAAAAATCACAGTGTAGTGTTTGGTATATAAAATTGATAATTTGATTAGTGGTCATGTTCATGTGTAATCAAACCGTGCCCCTCTGGACAAAACTGGCTAAATCCAGCAATTACAGGATTTTTATCAACTTGCTACATATTGCGACATGTGATGTTGTGTTGTGGATTGACATTCTTTGTGGCTTTTATGACAAGCTCTAGTTTTGTCTATATGAGTCTTGATGTGGGAAAACGGGGCTAAATGCATATGTGCATTAAGTGTCATCCCTTATGAGCCTGTGCAGTCTTCACATGGTAATGAGGTTTGACACTCTCCATTTTATTGTATTTTAAAGGAAGTCTCTTCTTAGCTACAATTCATTTTAGGTGGAAAGTATTGTCCATGATTTGCATGTGTTGACAGCACACATTTATCTGGAACAACACTCATCGCAAATGCATTAAGCCCTGTTTTCCCAGAGCGTGGCTCATGTGCATTTGTTTCTTTTTGTATTCAACATTTCTTCATAAAGTTTTGCCAACGCACATGATTCAATGTGGTACTAAATGCTTTGCTTTTAGCTTTAGTGTTTTGCAATTCATTGTAGTATATCAGTAAATTCTTATGTATATTAGCAGTGAAAAATACTAGAATATTAAGTTAAGTTTGTATAATATTCCTATATTTTTAATAACTATATCAGTTTTCATAACAACACATCAGCTTTTTATTTGTTTTTACCATAAAGGTTAAACAATGGAACCATGGTATCTGCTAAACATATCTGGATACAATATGTATGCTTTATCCTTGCACTGTTTCACAGGAGTCCAATATTGGTGTATCCCTGCCCAGACCAGCATGTTGTGTGCATTGACTGCTTTAAAGCGTATGCCCAGACGTCTCTGGATCAGAGGACATTCATAGAAGACCAAGAGGCAGGATATTCACTCTCCTGTCCTGGTAGGTTTTCAATCATACAAATCTCGTTCTTAGAAAACTGTTCTTCATGCATGTGCGTAAAGTGTCACCCCAGAATAGCCTGTGCACTCTGCAGAGGCTAATCAGGGACAACACTTTCCTCTTTTAAAGATTTTTTGTTTAAAGAAAGTTTTTTCTTAACAAGGATTCAACTTTGGCGGAAAGTGTCGTCTGAAGTAAGCCTGTGCAGTCTACACAGGCTAATCTGGGATGACCTTTTACGCACATGCATTAAGCCCAGATTTTCCAGAGTGAGGCTCATAATGTTTTTCATGTCTTCCTGATGTTCCTATTGTCATCATTTCTATTGTCATTATGTCACATCATGTCTTTCTGATGTTCCTATTGTCATCATTTCTATTGTCATTATGTCACATCATCCTTTGGAAATCAGGCTTAATAACTGACTGCTCTTATATTGCTGAAATTATGTTGAATGCGGACAAAAATGTAAACAAACTATCAGCATTTGTTGACATCTTCAGAAATAAGTTCTGATGTATTTGTGTTTATCATCAAATAACTGACTAAGCTATTTGGAGTTCTGATCACTATGATTTTAAGTAAACTTGTTACAGTTAATAGACAGAATCACAATAATAAAGGAATGTCGAAGAAGAAGGGATATATTGTTTTGCTGGATGTCGGACGGTCTGTCAGTCTGTCTGTCTGTTAGTTTCCGATCAATGACTTGTCAACGAATTGACCGATTGTCTTGATACTTTACCTGTGCATTGGCCTTGGACAGTTAATGACCCATAATGAAAATGGTCACTAGCTCAAAGGTCAAGGTCACTGTAACAATTAGTGTCAAAATCATTTTCAATCAATAACACATCAACCAATTAACCAATTGGCTTAATACTTTACATGTGCTTTCGCCTTGGACAGTAGATGACCCCCGGTAAAGTAGACCCATTTTGATACAAGATTTTTGAGAGAGCAGACCCATTTGTATATGATACCATTGAGAAAGTGGACCCATTTCAATACAAGATTTCCGATAAATTGGACCCATTTCAATACTAGAAAATTGATAAAGTGGACACATTTCATACTCAAATTTTAATCTCTATCATATCAATACAGTATACTAATTGAATTTGCGTTTATACGTTTATTTTTAAATTTCATATATTTTTGATACCCATTTACATACAAGAATGAAATTTATCATACCCATTTTGATACTGATACTTTCAAATCTATATGCATTTATATACAAGCAAATTTCTGATTTCAATACCCTTTTCAATACTTAGATGCTCAAAATCATACCCATATCTGTAATTTTAGTCAAAAAACACCCCCCATATTTTCGGCACACCCCTATATACCTGTATATCCCCCCACCGGGAGATGAACCCTAATGAAATTGGGGTTACATAAGTGTGAACATTGTTTCTGATCAATAACTTGTCAACAAATTGACCAATTGGCTTGATACTTCGCATGTGCATTGGCCTTGGAAAGTAAGTAGATGACCCCTATTGAAATTGGGGTCACTAGTTCAAAGCCCTGTTTGGGGGCCATATGTCTCCAACCACGCAACTCTTGTTTACAAGCAATGATTACTGGTACACAAAACAAATTGAGCCTCGCACTGGGAAAACTGGACTTAATGCATTTCCGTAAAGTGTCATCTCAGGATAGCCTTTTCTTTTCAAGGAAGTCTCTTCTTAGGGAAAATTTAATTTAGACGGACAGTTTCATCTTTAATTAGTCTGTGCACACTGCACAGGTCAATCTCATTCACAGGTCAGTCTCATGGGGCAACACATTATGCACATGCATTAAGCCCTGTTATCCCAGAGTGGAGCTCAATTCCATTCTCACATTATATGATAACACAGTATGCACGTGCATTAAGCCCTGTTATCCCAGAGTGAGGCTCAATTCCATTCTCACATTATATGATAACACATTATGCACATGCATTAAGCCCTGTTATCCCAGAGTGAGGCTCAATTCCATTCTCACATTATATGATAATAAATGTTGTACTTGTAAAGGCTAATACATGTTACCATGCTCCACTCAGACAAGGAAAATTGCATTATTTATCTAGAAGTTGCACAACAGTAAATGTGTCCTTACTCTTCAGAAAAAATGAGCATGCATAATAAAATACATGTTTTGTAATGAATTATTTTTATTATTTATGAAATTGCAGTTGGGTGTGAAAATTCATTGATACATGATGTCCATCATTTCCAACTGCTTGGCAAAGACCAGGTATTGTAGTATTATATATATGTGGTATAACTAAAGCTATAGCATAGTGTCATATTCCCAATTTTAGTGATAATCATGCTATATGTTGTTGCTGATCCAAAACAAGGCTCGCGATGTCCAGTTGTAACTGTTCTAAAGCGGTCACTACTGTCAGCATATATAAAGTGGTCAATTTACGTGAATTATCTAGTATCATTAAATTTACTTCTTAGCTAACAACATTTAACTCTATCGTGATAATTATGCCCCTGGATCTGTCTGTCTGTCATTTGTTCATTAATTCATTGTGTGTGTCCCAAAACTTTAACCTTGGTTAAAGTTTGATAACTTTTGCAATATTAAAGATAGCAACTTCATGTGTGGCATGCAGGTGTACCTCACGGAGCTGCACATTTTGAGTGGTGAAAAGTCAAGGTCAAGGTCATCCATCAAGGTCAAAGATCTAATATCATTGTATATTTCTTTGCTAAAACTTTAACCTTTGTTAAAGTTTCATCATAACTTTTTGAATTTTGAAGATAGCAATTTGATAATTGGCATGCATGTGTATCTCATGGAGCTGCACATTTTGAGTGGTGAAAGATCAAGGTCATCCTTCGAGGTCAAAGGTCAAATTTATTACTTCAAAGCGGCGCAATAGGGGGTATTGTGTTTCTGACAAACACATCTCTTGTTTAAAGTGACATGGTGTCAATTTGAGCAGTATTCCAAGAATAACTATGTCAACAATTATGACTTTGGCTTCATGCCAATAACTGGGACTTCATGGAATTTGGTACTAGTTATTCTACATTTAAGTATAGATTATCATGAATAAAACTTCATTTAAGAAAACATATTTATAATATTTGCACTTTTTTAGAAAAAGGGTTATTAAATGATCTTTGACATGTTTTATTATTGATAGATAGATCTCTGGTGTGTACATAAATACTCATCACTACTTCATAGAAGACAATAAAGACTTACTTAATTATTCGTTTGACACATTGTGTACGAATGCTGTTAGTTATCAAAACAAGTTAAGTGAGTGTTACCAAATTTAAGTTACAACAAAATGATCAAGACCAACTAAAAAACTTTTCATCATCCTTTTGTGATTGATATAGTTATACTTCCAAGTTTGCATGTAAATAACTTATCTTTGGTGTGTTTTTTGGTTTAATGTTAAATAATTCATGACATCAAGCTACACATTTTATGTCAGGATATATTTTCTGATGTAGAAGTCATACTGGTGTAGATGATGTGCCCATTCATAAGGGAGTGTTTTCAAAATCTTTAAAAAGACACCAAGCATTGGCTCCTTCCATTAAATCGACTTCTCTATGCATCTATACAGTTAAGGGTTGTGATTCAATTGAGCCTAACTAAAAAGTCGCAAATAAAACTGTTTAAATCTTAGCGGCGGACATCATGAAACTTTGAATACATACTTATTCACTATCTTCATGAATATGAACCTCGTTGTTGGAAAACTGGACTTAATGCATGTGCCTTTAGTGTCGTCCCAGATAAGACTCTGCAGTCAACACAGGCTAATCAGGGACTACACTTTCTGCTTAAATTGTATTATTCATTTAAAGGAAGTTTCTTCTAAACGAAAATTTAGCTTATGCAGAAAGTTTTGTCCCTGGTTAGCCTGAATGAACTACACCTGTTTATCTGGGACGACACTAACACACATGCATTAAGCCCTGTTTTCCTAGAATGAGGCTGATATTATTCAGTACGAGCGCTACAAGGATTTTGGTGCAGAGGAGTGCCTGTTGAAGTCTGGCGGTGTATTCTGTCCGAACCCTGGCTGTGGGGAGGGGATCTTAGTGGTGGACCAGGCCAGATCTGTCAAGTGCCATACCTGTCGCGTAGGTGCCTTGTGGGATTTGTATTACAATATGAACCTCGTTCTGGGAAAACTGGGCTTAATGCATGTGCATAAAGTGTCATCCCAGATTAGCCTGTGCAGTCCATACAGGCTAATAAGGGACAACACTTTACACATACTCTGGATTTGTGTCTAGAACTGACTTCCTATAAACAAAAAATTCCTTAAAAGCGGAAAGTGACGTCACTGATTAGTCTGTTCAGAATGTACAAGCTTATCTGGGACAACAATTTACACTCATTCATTAAGCCAAGTTTTTCTTGAACAAGGTTCATATATGTTAATATTTTAGGTTATTGATAGAATATTTGTATTCATATATGGATGAAGAAAATATAATTTAAAAGGGCTTTCTTAAACTTCTATTTTTTGGGCAGGAGAACATGGTTAAGTGTTAAAAGGCATTGCAATATGTTGTGTGTGAGATAAGTTAATAAGAAACAAAAAATGCTGTTTTAATACCATTCTTTGTTTTATTTTGCCATGATACTTCAACTGTAGTTTTTCCATATCATTTCACTGTCAGGTTTTTGTCTTACTGTTTCAAGTCAAGTTTTGCAATAACATACAAATGTTAAGTGTTTTGCCTGACTGTTTCAGTTTGAGTTTTGTCGCCGATGTAGCAGTGGCGTCCATCCAGGGGAATGCTCCATAGAACAGACAGCAGAGGAAACATCAGGGGTAAATGAGCAATATATTTATTTGGGTACAAGAGATATAAATAGCATACAATTATGTTAAAGAAATGGATGTGAATTAAACATAAATATTTAAAAAATGGTTTCTCACCAATATTATTTGTACTTTTATATTTAGTTTGTCTGTTTGCTTATTGGCTATTAAAGTTTACAGCAGACTTGGCTGATATATATTTCAAATTTATTCTATTTATTTTTACATTCAGGCTCAGGGCATAGATACAGAGCGGGCCCTGAGGTCGAGATGGGACGCAGAATCTCTGATCACAATCCAGCAGATATCTAAACCGTGTCCACATTGTGGGGTCAAGACAGAGAGAAATGGTATTGAGTTAATACATATGCTTTGGTTCTTTCAAAATATTTCAACCCTCTGCACTTTAAATTAAAATAGCAGAATATTAGAAGAATATTAATAACACAAGATACAATTAATATAAACACCATCTGCTCATCATAGTTCTTGTTAAATAATAATAGTTTAAAAGTCCCCACCAAATACAAACTTTCCAAAAATACAAATATCTTTACATATAAAATAGATCTTAATGTTACAATTTTATATTTTACCAAAAGTAATTTGGAGAACAAAAATTGCTTTTATTTTAGTACAAAACATTTATTTTGATAAGCAGCTTGTGCATGGCTTTGGTTCATGGTTGCATTAACAGAAAGCCAAAATATGTTGGTACAATAAGCAAGTGCGAAGAAAGACTTAAAATTCCTAAGAATAAATGTTAATTTGGAACAACAACTATAAAGTCAAGCATGCCATAAAATAATGACAAGCATCTAGCGGTATATAGTCAATTTGCTTGCCTTGCCATTTAAAGCCACACACCTTGCCTCTGACTTTGAAATGAAAAACATGTTAATCAATATATATAGATGCAATTTAAAAGTGTGCAAAATTGTAAATAAATCTATAGCTTACTTAGCAAGTAATTTATTATTTTTCAAAAGGTACCGCTTTAAAAATTGAAAGTAGGATTTCTAGACGTATGCGTCCAATCATTTTGACAAACGCAATTATTTTTAAATTTTAATGTGCAAAAAAGACAGATATCTGCCTTGTAACCACCTGATATATTCTAATTGGCATAGATTAAATTAAATCTATAGCCTAGTTAGCAAGTAATGTATTGTTTTTCAAACGGTACCGCTTTTAAAACCGAAAGTAGGATTTCTAGACAACAGCAACAATGTTCTCCATCAGCATGCATTTAACAAAGAAACAGTGATTATTTTGTCCATTTGCATGCCTTCAACTAAGGAACAGCGATAGTCAGTTGGCATGACTGTAAGTAAGGTCCAACCAATGCATTAAGAGCCTTTCTCCTCATTAGGCATCATGTATTTCATAATTCAAATACTTTAAGTGTTATGAATGGATAAGGATGTGCATTTCATTGGCATGACCATGGTTGTGCTTCATATGCTGCAGGTGGGTGCATGCACATGAAGTGCAGTCGCTGCTCAGGAGACTGGTGCTGGTTGTGTGAGAAAAACTGGAATCGGGGTTGTCAAGGAGACCACTGGTTTGGATAACCTTATGAGCTGAGCATGAATCCATCCGCAGACTGCTTGAACTCTAGAGCATGTGTTTCCAAATGAGTTAATACCACAGACGGAGGAGAATAACTAGAAGCATCACTTTTGGATTAAATACTGTTAGGCCAAAGAGAGAGAGAGGACAAACGGATTTATTTTTTGGTAAACACTGAAATATGTGTTCAAGGATACTTCTAGCACAGATAGCATAATCTGGGCGTTTAATCATACACTGTTTGACAATAAATTGGGATAAGATACCATATCAATCTTTATGCTAAACCATAGAGTATGTGCGGGAACAATTAAAACATGAGTTTTCATATCAACTATCAGCTTTTTTAACTATCATGTTACACGGCAGGTTTAAAAAGGCATTTTCTTGTCAACCAATTTTTTGGATAAGTTTTTTACTTCTTTAAAATAAGTATGATTGTGGAGAAAACAGTCGTAAATTATGAGAGAAAAACTTAAACATGTATTGTCATGGCAACTACCAGTTTTGTATCACCATGTTATTACAGTTGTGTAATAAAAGGGTGTTCTTTTGGTAACCGATTGATGATGATTAAGTAAATATCGTATTTTCAAAACTAAAGCTTTGATTGAGGGGGGGGGGGGCGGACGTAAGCACATGGACGACACGCTCCGTCTTCGCTGGATTTTTCGTTTAGAAATGACTTCCTTTAAACGAAAAATTCAATAACAGCGGAAAGTGAAGACTAATCTGGGACGACACGTAACGCACATGCATTAATCTCAGTTTTCCCTAAACGAGACTCAAATTATCGTCCTTTACCATTGAGAATTTGTTAGAACAACTAAAACAGGTTGTCAGCATGATGCACTTTGGTTGTGAGATAATCAAATGCCGTTAGGAATATAATAATACAATGAATTTGTGTAAACAACAAACACATGTTTTTGTACAAAACTGCAAAAAGGTTACTCAGTCAGAAAACATATTTATATGTCTTGTGTGTTTCGTGTTTGTTTGCGTGACCAAAGTACAATTAGGAAAGGGCATAATGAGCCCTGGGTAAGAATATCCTCATTTGACGACACTGCAGGTCGTGTTGATGATGCCTTCAGATCGTGTGTGGTAAAATACATTTATTTCTAACTTTGCTTTTCCCGCATTACGCCCACATACTTGTCGTGTATAAGTGAACCCTGTAATAAAGCTGAAGAAATTTATAGTTTTGTTTATTTTATTCCGATGTTCCATGCTATATGTTATGTTACAATTTTTGGACCATGCAATACTTAATCTTTTTTACGAAATTTATTAAAATGTCATTGAGTTCACTTTGAGTGTGTTTATCGTTCTGTATAGATTCGTTATGATTGCTGAATTATAAAGCTTAGCCGTATGAACGTGCGTTAGACTGATAAATTGCACTGATAACATTGTTCAGGTAACATATGACGATACTAGTCTATTGTATTATTATCTTGTATTAAATTGATAAAACACAACTGTGATGACTATATACTAGATAGATAGATACCAATATTAAACGACTTTCATTACGGAACGTGATACAATGTTGTGTTTGTTTTTGCGTGTGTTAATTGTTGTGTTTGTCTTAATTGCATTTATATGAAGTTATTGGATGAAATAAATATCATTATACATAGTGTTTGGATTTGGATTTATATGGTCTGTTATATAAAATCATAGAAATTTATTTTGTACCACGGTCATTGTGAGATAGTTATAAATACAAGCAGTCCTTTGAAGTAATTGTTTCTGTCTCTGATATTTTCTAACAAGTGTTGTGTGGATTTGGTAAATATAACCATAAGGTGACCATGCATATTAGTCTGGCTATGGGAAAACGGGGCTTAATGCATGCAGTCCGCTCACGCTTATAAGGGACGACACTACGCCTTTGTGGTATTTTTCATTTAAAGGAAGTCTCATTTTTTTCGAAAATCCAGTTTAGGCAGAAGTGTCGAACCTGATAAGCCTCTGTGGACTGCACAGGCTAATCTGGGAAGACACTTTACGCACATGCATTAAGTCTCTTTTTCCAGCGCGAGGCTCGTTTGACACTGGACGTTATCATTCAACAATATGTAAATGTGTAAATGCAACTGTTGTAGTCCTTTTGCCCTCTACGTGACTGGTATAAACATTAGCATTCCGGGGACTTGTGTGGATTGTTCGTACAGAGGACCAGACAACTAAATAGTTTTACATCTGTGACATTACCCTTACGGGACATCTAGCGAGAAATGTTTGCCGCAGTTTGATTGGATATTGGAGACGTTAAACATAGTCTGGGGACGTACGCCTAACATTTTATTTCCTGCAAATGTTTTACAGTCTATCAAACCAGTAGACGCATAACAGTGTTTCACGCGTGACATTGCCCAAAGCATGCTGGAATGGCTGAGTCTACAGAGCGTTTGCCGCTACTCGGTCCGGCTGAGGATACCACGGAGGACGTTTTGTTAAACATTGATTATGGTGAGTGGACTTGCAATAGCATGCAAGTACGAAGGGATGAACATGCTAACCTTCTTAACGATCAGTTAACATATTATATTTCTAGTTTATAAAAAGTACCGATATAATGTCCTTTCACAATTATCAACTTCGCTCAGTTCAGTTTATTTGGTAAAGCAATTGTAAAAACATACGAGAGGGGACACTGACAACGACAATGGAGTCATTATTGGTAAGGTTAGTATTTATTATATGTTTATATATACAATAATTCCACTAAGAATATTTTAATCACACCATCACAAGTGTAATAATACTTCAGATGCACCCCGGCTTAAATAAACAGATTTAAACTAAAAGTATATTCTAACTCGTGTTACAAATTTCATATAAACAAAGAAGCATATCGTCTATAGGTTTTATTCTGCAATAATTATGGGCGGAGCTTATACACTGAAAGCACGCGCTGTGGCGGAACTTCACATTAAATAGTACATAAGAAAAATAAGATACATTGTATAAATCTTAAGTAAAAAAACGTGTTAAAATCGAAAAATTTCGTGTACGTTATAGTTTGTTGTCGAATAACCCACGACCGGAAGTTTAGATGCGTGTTTTCAAATCCCTCGTGCTTCGCACTCGTGATTTAAGTCTAAGCATCTAAACTTCCGGCCTTGGGTTATTCGACAACAAACTATTATGTACACGAATTATTTCTTAAATATACACTGAAGTTTATATCATATGACATTATTCCATGCAGGAAGCAGACGGCCCTCCATTTCCGGCGCTCCTGCGGACGAATCCAACCTCACTGTGGATGAGCTGCTGTACCGGATGCAGTACTACTTCCTGGACAAAGAGTATGTTCCTGTAATTATGAGCCTCTCTTTGGGAAAACTGGGCTTAATGCATGTGCGAAAAGTGTCGTATCAGACTAGCCTGTGCAGTCCGCATATGCTAATCTGGAACGCCACTGTCCGCCTAAAGTGGATTTTTGTTTTGAAGACACTTCATTTACACAAAAAATTCCATAAAAGCGGAAAGTGTCGTCCCAGATGAGCCTGTGCGGACTAACGCCCATGCATTAATTCCCCTTTTTCAGAGCGAGGCTCAAATGTATTTATTATCGACCAGTGGCTACTTGTTCATAATTGACCAGTGGCTACTTGTTCATAAAAGACATGCATCTACATGTTCATGATTTACCATATTCAACATTTTATTTATTTACATGTGCAACTTGTTCGTAATTTACTGTATGCTACTTGTTCATAATTGGCCATATGAAACTTGTTTATTATTTACTTAATGCAGTTTGACCATGTTCAACATTTTCCTAATTTACATATGCAGCTTGTTCATAATTTACTATATGAAACGTGTTAATATTGTATTGTATTAAACTTATTTATAAATGAACAAATGCAACTTCTTCATAATTTACTAACAGGCCCAAATGTATTCCGAGAGCTTACATGAATCAAAGTACTGACAGTACTGGTGTGACGATGCTTTTGAAGAGGATGGATATCAAAGCATCAATTTAAGTTTATCTACTTCACCATAATTGTGTTTGTGGGTACGAAAATTTTGGCTACGACAAAAAATGGGTACGAAAATTTTGGGTACAAAATTATGCCAACAAAAAAATTGGGTACGAAAATTATTTGTTTTTTAAATTGGGTACGAAAAGAAATTGGGTACGAAAAAAAATTTGGGTACGAAAAAGAATGTGGGTACGAAAAACAAATTGGGTACGAAAAAAATTGGGTACTCAATTATTTTTTTTTGGGGGGGGGGGTACGGGGAAGTAGTACCCGTGGGGAACTTGACCCATTCAGCGAGGCGGGTTACATTCTCGATCAAATATAACAAGAAATATCTTTAAAAAGATTTTCGACGTGTATTTTCTGTACCACTTATCTTAAAAAAACGGTATGTTACAGTAAAATGTTTGTGGTTATAACTTAACGTTATGTAGCAGATATATTCAAAACTTGACATGCTCTTTAATTACACCATGCTCTTTAATTTCACATTTATATCATACCAAACTTTATATTTCGATGTTTCCTTTGCTAAGTTAATGATGTTATGTGTACGGACGTGATTTCACATGCCCATGTGCATGAACATATAATTTTTCTCTTTTGATTATTGTTTTTTCTCTAATTCAATTAGCTTAGGCATGTTTGTTCGTTAAGTACGGCAATAATTTTATGATGATTCCCGAAAGTAGGTATGAGCACATGGTCGAATACGACTTGAATACGTGAGTTCGCCCATGAACACATGGTAAGGTTAACTAAATCTCCGCGATATGACCTAATATGTGTTTAAAACAGAAAACAATATTCAACAAACGAATGAATTATCAAACATAGTGTGTGCACTGATGTGGCTCTTTAATTTCTGTTTGAAAAGTTTATTAAATATGCAAAATGAGAGAGCATGCATAAGAGCGCGTTTCATGTATGTCACACGGCTATTATGCTGTTTATAGACCATACTAGCTTTAACGTTTACAAATGTCAGGTTCGAAATAATTCGTTTTCTTTACACTCATTATCGCTTTAAACGTTAATTATACACGTTTTCATTCTCAATTTATTTACAGAATCACGACAAATGTCAAATACAATACATAAAATGCATAGTTGTTTCATTGATCTATAAACATATAATGGATTGAATATAACTGATTTAAAATAAACGTTTTCAAACTATTATAAAATCTTTTTCCCAGAATATGCTGTCCTATTTATAGCTGAGCTTCCTTTACCTTTATCAATGATAATCAGCGAGGTATGCCGATTAGAAAAATCGAGCTATCTCAATCGGACTGGCTCGCTCTTTTACATAGGTCGCCATTGTGAAGAATTGTTTCATAGTATGATAACTTAGACGAGCTGCTTCGCAGCATCGTCAAAAAAGGTACCGATTATATCGTTTCATAATACATTAATCTAAAAAAGTATTGCATATGAAGTGAAAATTGCTCGTAAAAAATATATTGCGTAGTTAAATACTGAGTATTATTGAGACGGAAATAGTTTTGATTTTAATTGCTTTAGATGGAAATTCTCACTATTAAAATCATAGACTCTGGTAACGTTGAAACAATAAATTAATGAATCGCGCTCTGTGAAAAGGGGGCTTAATGCATGTGCGTCAAGTTTCGTACAAGATGAGCATGTGCGATCCGCACAGGCTAATCAGAAACGACACTTTCTGTCTAAACTGGATTTTCGTCGAGAAGAGTCTTTCTTTCAACAAAAATACAATAAAAGCGGAAAGTATCGCCCCTGATTGCGGACTGGCTAATCTGGGACGACACATTACTTACATGTTTTTAATTCATCTAGGTATTCTGTGGCGGAGGACGTGTGTAAGGTGGTCAGTCATTGTGGCCAGCAGGACATCGATAGGCTGCGACAGGAGCTGCAAAACACGCCCCTTACCATCATGAGGAAACTGGAGGTACTCAGGTAAGTGGTCCATGTTCTTTGCAAGTACTAACAGAAGCCCCTTAGTGCCTTATTGAATGTCCCCGAGAATGCTACGCGCGGTATTCATTGCGACACGCGATACGAAACGCGACTAGAAGCGAAAATAAGCAACCACTTATTTTCGAGGCAACATTTCTTGTCAAATACTTGTGCGATTATGCGGTAATCAAATGCTCAATGTCGGGTGTCGTTGTAAATTGTGCGTCGCGTTATTGTTGTGGGTCAACCTCAAATGGCGACATTCAATATGGACATTAAGAAAGTGATATGTGAATGAAAGTTTTAACGATGCAGATTAGTGATTTAAAATAGTCCGAAAATTACTGTGCGCACGGAAACTTGTTATTTATTTGCAATTTAATGTTCCAAAAAGTAACAATATCATGTACATAATTTGTTTTATTATACCAGATTGCTACAGACGGAAGTTCAGACCAAACATCATAGACATGCAAATGGAAAAGTATCTCCGGTAACGATCGACGTTATAAACTCTGTTTTAATATTACACTACAATTCTGAAATACTTTTAAGCGTCATTTTAAGCATTTAAATAGCAAAATTTATCGTGCCTCGTAAAACGCGTATATATCAGGAAGAGAGTATTATGCCACACGGTGACGGCTTTAGTTAGATCACGTAGCAGGTATTAAGATGTTAAAAACAAGGTAAATTTTCGTCTCATTTTTTCGTTGAAAACGCCTAATCGGATATCTCGAACTCTCGTTATCTCGATATTTTTTCTTGTTCCCGCCGACTTCGAGATAACGAGAGTGGACTGTATTTTAATACTTTTTGAAATTGGTTACTTTTGGCCCTGTTAATGTTTGCGTAATATTTTATATTCTAAACAATTCAGTCTGCCGTTTTATAGTCATTAGCATTCACACTTCATTTTTATTACTGATGCATTTGTACATGTAACTATTAATTATATGTCGACTTTGTTATTACATGATCAATATAGCTTAGTTCTTAATAAATAAAGCCTTTATGTGCCCAGCGACAAGATGTCCGAACATTGAACGAGAACTACCATCTCTTTGAAGGTGCAATCACTAAAATAACAGGTACATTTTAACTGATTCGCGTTCTAGAAAAACTGGGCTTAAAGCATGTGCGTAAAGTGTCGTCCAGATTAGACTGTGCAGTCCGCGCAGGCTTATCAGGGACGACACTTACCGCGTATTCTGGATTTTTGTTTAGAAGAGACTTTTTTAAACGGAAAATTCAACAAAAGCGGAAAGTGTCATCCCAGACTAACATGTGCAGACTGCACAGGCTAATCTAGGACGACACTTTGCGCAGATACTTTAAGCCCAGTTCTCTTAAAACGAGGTACAGATACATTTTAATTAAATTTATAAGGGATATTTATTAAAAAAAAACATGACAAGAAATAAAAAAAGTATTTTTGTATTTCTTGTCATGTTTTTTATTATTATACCTATTAAGTCTGTAAACGAAATAAAAAAAATATTGTCAATGTCTTGATGGTCTTGACACAATTGTTTTAACATGTTTTGCTTCTAATAGTTCGTTGTATTTGACGTTCCGTTTCTGTTGGGAATTTAAATATCACTATATTTTGTTCGAATGCAAATAGAAATGTTCAAATGCACTGCCTATGTTTCGACGAAAGAAATAGGCTTATGTCTTCGTATAAAAATGCATAACTGTATATTGCCAATCGCATCATCCGTTCCTTGAAAATTTTGCGCATGTTTGTTAGCAAACACGTTCTTTCCTGTTCCTTTTTTCAGCCTATTTCGGAACAAACGTGGCTTCCTACTTCCGGTTTGTACGGACCCTGGTGTACGTGAACATTGCAATGGCAACACTCATGGTCGCTTTCATTGTTGTTCCAGAGGTAAAAACATAAAAACATTCCCGCATGTAAGTGGTTAAAAAAATGTTCCTTATGTTTTTGAAATTCAGCAATGTAAACAACTTTATGACTGGTTAGCCAATATTGAGAAACATGCCGTTATGAGTGTACAATATAAAGGCGTGTAAATCAAGACCAAAATGGGTTTCTATATATTATGACGTCCCCTTGAGTCAAAGGAAATGTATGAACTACAGCTATATGTTTATATGACCGCATTCATAAAATTATAACCGCAGTAGTTATTTCAGCCTAGTTATTTGTATTAATTACTCGATACTTTAAGAGCCTTGCCATAATGTCACATTTGCAACATAATTTAACCAGACGAAAATGATATTCAAACATTGTGTTACGATTAACGAATTTTATACTCGACTGCTTTGCTAAAACACAATCAATGAGCATGGGGCAGGAATAGTCATCTCTTTAAGAGCTGCATAGCATTCTAGTTGAAGTACTTGTATTTCATTGCAGGTTATAGACGGCAAGTTACAAACAAATGTCACCTTTGGAGGTCACTTTGTATGTACAATTTGTAATACTTCTGGTTTCTTAGTTATGACGTTAACTGCAATGTAGTTTTCCTTAAAATATAACATTTTTATTGTATTACTTATACTTGCTTTTTATATTGCATATATTACTATGCTGAAATTAAAATAACATCTAAAGAAATATATTTTGTTGGTAAGTTCAGTTTGATTCTGTAAAATCATAAATAACGGCCATGCACTTTTCTTTTATTAATATGCAAAATACTAAGAGTAAATTTAAATATTGTCTTAATGAGTCACAATATGAGAATATGGGACCTTATGCATGTGCGTAAAGTGTCATCCCAAATAAGCTTGTGCAGTCCGCTGAGGCCAAACAGTGACGACTCTTTCCGCCTAAACTGGATTTTCGTTAAGAAGAGACTCTTATTCAACAAAGAAAAACAACATTCTAGCAGAAAGTGTCTTCCTGATCCTAATCTATGACGATACTTAATGTATATGCATTAAACCCGTTTTCCCAAAAGTGTTATTGCTTATGTTTTACCGGTGTATTTTGCAGGGGGACTTGTCAAACAGTATCATGCAGTCCGCACAGGCTAATCAGGGACGACACTTTCCGCTTTTATGACTTTTTCGTTTAAATGAAGTCTCTTCTTAGCAAAAATTTAATTTAGGCGGAAAGTGTCGTCCCTGATTAGCCTATGCGGACTGCACAGGCTAATCTGGGACGACACTTTAAGCACATGCATTATGCCCAGTTTTCTCAGAACGAGACTCAATTAAGCCTCGTTCTCGGAAAACTGGGCTTAATGCGTGTGCGTAAAGTGTCATCCCACTTGACGCTTATCAGGGACGACACTTTTCGCTTGTATGGAATTTTTCGTTTAAGACAAAATCACTTCTTAGCGAACTTCACGTTGAGGCGGAAAGTGTCTTCCCTGCA
This sequence comes from Dreissena rostriformis, assembly GCA_007657795.1. Taxonomy (NCBI): domain Eukaryota; kingdom Metazoa; phylum Mollusca; class Bivalvia; order Myida; family Dreissenidae; genus Dreissena; species Dreissena rostriformis. The sequence goes on from VMBQ01002308.1 coordinate 25,760, forward strand.
TTAGCATGTGTTGACTGCACAGACTAATCTGGCACGACACTTTACGCACATGTATTAAGCCCCGTTTTTCCAAAACCAGACTCAATTGGTTACACTATTTTTTTTTTTTTTATAAAAGTCAATTTTTATACACACGTATACAGTTTATTTTATTTCAAACATTTTTATGAATCGAAAGCGTGATGTATATCGAGAATGTCTGGAGTCTGTTTACTGCGTAGAACCAGTACATTGTGTCCTAAGCAAAAAGATCATGTGAACGCTATTTGGTAGGTCATCGAACCCGGGATGTTCTGAGCGTTTCACAGACACCATATAAATAATAACGTAGATTACCGCGTAATGTCGTCAGGTCTTGAATTAAAGTGTTGTTTTGTTGTTGTTATTCTTCAAATTAATAGTTTATCTTAACTTTTCCTTAATGCTGAACGCATCATGAGGTTTTGCATGACCGAGGCTGAACTAAAAGTGAGCCTGGCTCGGGGAAAAACGGGCTTTATTCATGTGCGTAAACTGTCGTCCCTGATTAGCCATTGCATTGAGTCCACACAGGCTTATCAGGGACGACACTTTCCGCTTTAATTGTATTTTTCGTTTAAACAAAGTCTTTTGTTAGCAAAATTCAATAAAGGCGAAAGAGTCGTCCTTCATTGGCCTGTGTGGACTGCACAGGCTTATCTACGATGGAGGAGGAAAACTACAACGGGCAAATCACCCCTGACCATGCCTCGCCCGTTGTAGTTTTCCGCCTCCCTATCTATGATGACACTTTACACACATGCATTAAGCCCAGTTTTCCAGCATACGGCTCAAATAAATTACCTGTACTTAGCACATCCTCGGTTTTGTTGGCAAGAGACGAGTTTCTGATCCAGTGTATCTATCAATGTTAAGTCTTTTTGCTTACTTTGTCTGTCGAAATGACACTTGCGCGACATTTTACAGAAAAATACAATTGTTAACGTTGCACGTAGACTTGCTATTACTTTACAAATAATTAATCTTGAGTTTAGACCAAAAGTCGCCTAATTGAGATATATATAAGCATATGCATAATCTTCTTTATAATTTCTTGGTAAATGTCCTTTGTTCTACACTGCAATTAACACAGCATCTATCAGTTCTTGTGCCGCTGCGACAGCAACATCAACCATTTTGATAGTTATTATGTCTTAGACATTTCGTTACAATCGATGAACTTATCAGCCTCATACCAACTAGCAACACGCAAATTGCATACATTATCTGTTATTCTGTGTTTCAGAATGATAGTGCGCTATCGACGTAGCAAGCTGTCGGAGGACATGGGCAACGAGTACAAGTTCTGTTGGCGGACATTCTGTATGTGGGACCACTCCATCTTTAGTCTTCCGGCGGTGATCGACCAGGGAACGGCTCTAAGGACGGAGATCAAGGTGGGACAGTTACCATGGTAACCTGAAGTATGCCACCTGTATTCGCCGTGCAATAATTGATATGGTGTCCCCAGTATTGGAGCGTTCTTTAGATTTCCCCAATAGAAATAATTTTCTGGACTTACCAAAGAAACGGACTCGACTTCATTTCAATAAGCCGTAGGCTTTCGATGCAATCGAGCTTTAATTAATATTTTTATACAAACCTAAAAACAAATTAATTTTCGGCACTCCCCTACAAGAATATTCGAATAACCTAATGAACACAAATTGTAAAAGAGGCTTGACTAAACGTCATTTAATATCATATTTTACTTAAGCGTTCAATAAAAATGACAGCGCGAACGAATTGTCAACCATCACCTTGAAATAGCTTGAAAACACGTGGACATGTATGTAATTAGTCATTTCAATCCACATTTATTTAATTGAACCGCACACTTCGATACCAATTTTTTTTTTTTAATATTTTTTTTTTTAATTTCATGTCACCGAAACAACTTAAAGAACTGGTTGAGCTTACTATACGTGTTTCTTTTCTGCTATACATGTAATCTGTGGGATATGCTTGCATATTTAAATACTGTCACTTTTACAATTGTGTTAATCTAGAGCATTTAAATGTGAATTGTAATGCAGGAAATGGTGAGAGAAGAAAAGTCGTCCGTTCAAGTTGACCTGTGTACAAGGTAATTTAACTTAACAATTATTGTACTTCAACACTAATTTGCTGAAAAACGCTACATATAAAACGAGCTCGCCGCGATTACTAACTTGCATTACAGAAATAAATAACATAATAAGACGTATGTAGTTATAAATTCTGTTTAAGTAGAGAATTGTAACGTAAAATCTAAATTTTTAATTCATTGGTCCGGAAAATAGTATTTTCCTAGTGTTTCCCTAGTATTTTCCTTCTATGGTTAAAGTAGCTTTCAAATAGGTAACAGCAACAATGAAGAGAAATGTGTGTTTGATCACTTTGTTTATTAACCTATGCACGAAGTCCTGTCTCAACATCAAAGACTGTTGGTAAAGCTGTATGACAGTCTATAGATCACTAAACATTCGCTCCCTTTAAGTTCAACTCAACTGTCATCACTCAGCAATCGCCAAATGTAGATGCAAATAACATCCTTATGACTGAGTAACGATTAGTAAACTAGTTGCATGGATTGGTGTTTTTGTGAAAACCTCACATGATAAACCAGTTTCAGACGTTATTTGTAAATATAAGATGGTGAATCAGCTGCAATGTTTTTAAACGTCAAATGTTAAGTTGTTAGATTTGAAACTGGCTTGCTAAACAATCGTTAATCACTGAATATTACTTATTGAAATGGTCTCCTGGTCGTAGTTTGACTAATCGTCGTCCATTTAAGCCTTGTTCTGCGAAAAGTGGGCTTAATGCATGTGTGTAAAGTGACGTCCACACAGTCTTATCAGGGTCGACCCTTTCCGCTTTTATGGTACAAAATTGTTCGTTTAAAAGAGGACTATTTTTAAATATAAAAAGCCAGCCTAGTCGGGAAATGTCGTCCCTTATAAGCCTGTGATCACTTCACAGGCCAATCTGCGATGATATTTTACGTAAATGCATGAAGCTCACTTTTCACAGAACGCATTTCAATTGTTAAACGGGATAATTCGTTCAAATACAAAACTTGTCAATGGTGTTTTGTTATTCTTGTTCAGGTCTATCTTATCATGTTTTATTATTGGTTACTAGCGGCCTACTCATTATTAACCTGTTAAATTTACTTATAAAAGGTGCTTGAGGTATGTAGGCAGGACAGTTAGCAACCTTGTTGTCGTCGGTTTGTTGGTCGGCAGTGGTCTCCTCATCTACAAGGTGGCCGATACGGAGGACATTCTGCCCGACAGTGCATCAACAGATCTGAAAGACCTTTTCCAGAAATATCAGGTGTGTCTTTGTAATATGAGTCTCGTTCTGAGGAAATGGGGCTTAATTCATGTTCGTAAATTGTCCTCCCAGGTTAGCCTGTGCAGTCCGCTCAGGCTTATCAAGGACGACACTTTCCGTCTTTATTAGATTTTCTCTAAGAAGAAACTTCTTTTAAACCTGAAATACAAAATGCATACCGTAACAGCAGAAAGTGTGCGGATTGCACGGGCTAATCAGGGACGGAACTTTACGCACTTGCATTAAGATCATATATCTTGTGCTGCACACACAATCTAAGCGGCGAATCCATTGGTTTTTTTTTTTGGCTAACGCACCAAGAATGATGTTCTTTTGTTGACGGTAAGGTCCTCAATAGCGCGAGTGTACTTTTTTAGGACATTTTAATACATGCCCAGGTGTTGACTTAAAGTAGGCAGGCTACCGCATTATGTTGGATTATGTATCATTCGTTATCACTTGCAGAATGTCAATACTAGCAAGGCATCTACGAGCGACTATAGTTAAGTTAACCGGCGTCACTTAATATATTGTCGTATTTACCGGTATGTTTATCAACAATAAAATGAGCCGCACTCTGGGAAAAAAAGGGGTTTATGCATGTTCGTAAAGTGTCGTCCATTCTCAACGAAATTCCAGTTAAGGCGGACAGTGTCATCCCTTATAGGCCCGTGCGTACTGCACAAGCGAACCTGGTACGATTCTTAACGCGCATTCATTAAAACCCCGTTTTCCCATAGCGCTGCTCAAGTCATTTGTAAACATATTTTACGCTTTGACATACAGTTGACGGCGGTAGTGGCAGGCCTCAAGTTCGTGGTTCCGCCCATTTTCCAGCAGCTGATTGTCTTGGAAGGCTGGCATCCCAGGGTGGAGACAAAAATTACGTTGGCAAGGTAACGATATTGGGCTTTTGTATACATGTTGCTCGGAATATAAGACGCAAAACTGGGCCGTGTGCCATATGCGACCAGCGTTGCTCCAGCCCCGCCTGTACAATCGATGAGCTTTTAAATAATCATTCATAATTTTTCGGCATATCTGTATTACCCAGGTTGTTACTTTTATTCATATCAAATAAAATGTTTAGAAAAATTCCCGCCAGTAGGCCCGAAGGAATAAATTCAGTTTTCATCATCGGCTATTTTGGTAGTCATACAGATGCAGAATTGCGTTTTATATCGACTTGAACCAAGTGATGAGCATAAAGCTGGATTCTTAATGAAATGTAAATTACCTTTTTATATGCATGCATTTAAACATATTAATAAATTAAATTAAATATTATATTATTCAATATGATACATTTGATTGTGATTACCATGAAAACATAATATTCAAATATATTCCCTCTATTTATTGTATAGTTTCGATATGTATTGTGGACATACCATGGTAGTCGGCACAGAGTCTGCATATAAACGCATAAAACATGTATTGCAAACGTGATATGAACTTTGAATTGATTTATAACTATTTTAACATGAATTATAGATTTAATACATCAATAAATTTGCAATAAACTGCATAAAAATGTCATGCGGTGAATAACGGAATAACAACTAAAACAGTTTCTCCTGTGTTTGTTATCGTTCTACATGCCGATATATAGGATTGTTAGTTTACAATCTTCACATTTCCTGTTGATAATGCACTGAATGTTTTCAGGACTACAGTATTCTATATCGCCAGTCTCATGGTGTTTGTTGCGTCACTGATTGACGTCACGGACGACTGTGCCTCCAACTCAACGCTGGTACGTACAGTCATGAGTGCACGCATACGCAGAATACATGTGAGCCTCGATGTGGGAAAACGGGTTTTAATGCATGTGTGTAAACTGTCGTCTCACATTAGCCTGTGCAGTCCGCACAGACTAAATGGGGAGGGCACTTCCTGCTTTCATGGATTTTTTCCTTTAAATGTAGAATATTATAAACGAAAATCCAGTTAAGGCGGAAAGTGTTGTCCCCGCTAAGCCTGTGCGGACGTCACAGCCTAATCAAGGACGATACTTAACGCACAGCCACTAAGCCCGGTTTCTTGGAACGTGACTCAAGTTGTATTCTTTAATGACGCTAATATTATAATGTCAGTTACTGTAATGCTGAGCACTTTCTTGCACAATTTTCAAGGCTTGTGATGCAACCTACAACTTACAAGTAGTTACTATTTTCTGCATGGTATATAGCGAATGGTAACACCAAATTTATCTGTGATGGTATTACAATATAAGGGGAAACTTAACATTTAAGGTTGAATAAATAATAGTTATTATTGTCCAAAGCACGCATATAAACTGTTCTTTTGTACTTTTTGTTTCATTATTTACGTCGCATGACTTGTGAAAACAGAAAAACATGCGAATATCCAAAATATTTTCTCGTAAAGAGGCTACATTCAAAAGGAGTACAATGTAACCGATGAGTTAGATTGGTCATGAAAATATTGACCAAAGAAAACACCTGTTAGCGGAATGCTAGTGTCGTTATTATATTGATCCTCTCTATGTGAAAAGGGGGTTTAATGCATGTGCGTTAAGTGTCAGAGGCGTATCCAGAAAAGTTTCAGAGGGGGAGCTCAAATGGGTAGGGTGCGGGAGGGGTGTCCCCTCCTGTGGTCGATTTTTTTTTTAATGGCACCTTGAAATGATGCAATTTCCTGCTATCTTATCAGTATTTTGCATGATAAAAGTGCATGTAAAACAAACAAGAACTTGAGTTCAGACATCAAGTGTGACAGAGACACAGAGAGACACACAGACAGACAGACACTCAGGGGCAAATCAAATGTCTCTCAAACCACTAAAGTGGTGGGAGACAAAATCTTTATCCGGAAATTTTTTAACAGTGTTAGATGGGTGGACCTCCTATTTAACCATGTTAAATATCCTACTAGACAACATTGCAAATATTAAAGTTTATGTCCCTATGAATGGCAAGCAGGCACAAAGCGGACAACCTGTCCTGACCCATTGATGATCTTAGTTTTGTCTTAACAAGTCCTAGGGCACTGATACTCCGTTCACACTCGCATGATGTGACATGGAACACACATGATATGGAAAAACAGTGTAAATGTTGGGGTACAGCTGGGAATCACAATGTGCAACAGAGCTCTGAAGGGAAGTAGGTGGGTTGGTTACACCTTTCCACCTAGCCTGCCATAAGTGCAACACAGCAGACAGGGACTGAAGGGAAGGAAGATCATCATTGAACCATTTAAGGTCAATTACCTGTAAATAATACCCGCAAGGGGAGTTAGACAGTATAGATAGATAGATAGATACTAGTTTATAGATAGGTCACTAGCACTTACAGGAGAGTAGCACAAAAATTAATTGGCATTCATTAAGCGTGCTGTTGAATTTCACTGGCAATAACTTGTTACTCAAAAGGATTAGCACTCTCAAGAGCTAATACCAATTAAATTAATCAAAGAAACTTACCGAAAAATTAAGGATGATTGTCCATTGCATTCGCCTAAACAATAAAATTGCTACAAATTGAAATATTGTTTTTCACATGTCCCATGCGGCAGCCATTTGCAAACATTTACCTATTTAATTTCATCAAAGAAACTTACCGAAAAATTAATGATGCTTGTCCATTGCCTTCGTCTAAACTCTTTAATTGCTATTAATTGAATATTGTTTTCCAAAAGTACCATGCGACAGCCATTTGTAAACATTTACCTATAGCTAAATGTATCGATGAATTCATTAGTTGAATGTTCTCCTGCAGCCAATTAAAAAGCGCAGTTTATCACTTACAGTCAATGAAGCGTGCAGTTTAGCTGGCGAAGGTTAGATGCCTGGGGGCTAATCACACAAATCGACAGCTGTTTATGGCTTAATTAGGGGCATATGACCGGAAATACACAAGTGGATTGAAACTGTAAGGGCTCATTTTATTTTAATCGTATCTAGCTTTAGCCCCCTAGCCCCCCATCTAAATACGCCTATGAAGTGTCATCTCAAATCAGGAACGACACTTTCTGCTTTTATGACATTTTTTGTTTCAAGAAAGTCTCTTCTAGCAAAAATCAAGTAAAGGCGGAAAGTGTCGTTCCTGATTAGCCTGCGCGGACGTCACAGGCTAATCTGGAACGACACTTAACGCACATGAATTAAACCCCTTTTCACAGAGCACGGCCTATATGTATGATGTGAGTTCGAAGGCCTAATTTTAGGAATGTGTTTTCCCTATCAGGGTTATTGTAAAATAACAGTGATCTGTCAACTTTTGTCTCCACTGACTAATTCCATTGTTTTATCTGCACCAGTGTTTCGATTATCAGCTGTTCATCATCATCACATTATTACCTAAACACGACGCCAGTTCGTAAGGATATAACCCCAGATTTGGAGATAAGAGGAGGGGGGCAAATAAAGAAGGCTTAAAATGGTTCGAACAACCGAATGTTTGAATGTTTCAGATTGGCCATAGACCGCTTACACTCAATCACATCTGCCGATAAATATTTCAGGTCGCAAACGAACAGAACAAAGAGTCATGTTGTTGGGAGCACGAGGTCGGCGAGGAGGTGTTTAAAGTCATACTGGTTGACCTTGGCCTTATTATAGCAGTCGGCTCGATATTCCATCTCTCTCGTGCACTCATTGCAAAGTGTACGTGCAAGTATGTAAGTACACTGTAATTAATAAACGTTGTGTTAATATAGTTATTATCTTGTCAGTTTTCGTCAGTTTGAATTAAATTCAGACCATTTAGCATGTACAACTGTATGTGTTATTTGAGAATCCGTTAATTGCTTTATAAGCTGTACCCATATACATAGCGAATACAAATTTAGAAGGTTATACTGCAAAATAAGGCTTCGGTTTCTGTTGCAAATGTACATAATTAAAACGTGTTTTTATGCTTTTGTATATTACATATCGCTTACATACATTTGCAGCAAAAACAAAATAATGTTAAGGAATAGATTTAAATGTTCACTTTTTAATGTATCACACACGCCGACGCAATAAGTCAATATCTCCTGACTTGTTACATAGAAGATATGTGTTTGCGTCTGGACTAATACCTTGCTTTACTTGATTAAAACCATATATAACTTGGCCGTTACAGAGTTGAGGGTTACTTTTTCTTTCTTTCTTTAATTGTATTCTTGTTTTTTTACTGGAGCTTTTTAGATCCAGTTTTTACATTTTCAATATTCAATAAATTCATTCAATGACAAACTTCAATACATGCCAAAATCTGTGAAAATGCCCCTTTAAATGTCAGGACGTTCTGATTTTTGAAATATTTACTAATAAATGTAAAACAAGTGTCAATAAGCATAAAATTATGGAAATTTGTTAACATTCGATATGATAACCTTAGATTAAAGTTTAAACCTTTTTATTTTAGCACGATTGCATCGAAAGCCTAAGGCTTATTTGAAACGCTTTCGAGTCCGTTTCCTGGAACTATAACCAGTACTTGATGACTATGAAGTACAATCTTAAGAACGCTCCCACAGTGGTGATCGAACCCATGATCTCCCTGTCGCTATATCCACTAAACCAGGGCGAACTAATGTGTTAAACTTAACATATTGTTGGACATGAAAACCTTTGAAATATTTTCTCCTTTTACAGTGACCATACAATTCGTTATGCATCGTTACGATCGTACACCTGAAACAACACATGAGCCGCGGTCTGGGAAAACGGAGCTTAATGCATGTGTGGAAAGATCCTCCCAGATTAATATGTGCACAGGTTAATCAGGGACGAAACTTTCCGCTTATATGGTATTGTTCGCTTAAAGGAAATTCTTCTAAGCAAAAATCCCGTAAAGTCGCAAAGTGTCGCCCCTAGTTAGCCTGTGCGGACGTCACAGTCTTATCTTGGACGGTACTTGACCAGGGTGCAGGATCACGTGACTTTTTGGGGTTCTACTTTAATATTTTTAAAGATTTAACACGCCGGTAAGCGGTGCTTTATTTCAAATAACTTGTCTTAAGAATTTCAACTAGTGTATACAAGGCATATTTTATGCTGCTAATGGCAATGTGAAATACATCAGAATTACTTTATTTTATAAGCACGTGTTCTTGTTCAAAAATTTCATTTTTACTGCATACGTTGTAAACGGTAATTGGCCGGTTATGTTTCATTGAACGTAAAATTTTGTCACCGATTTCAAACATATTCAATGATGTATTCTTATAAATTAAGATATCGACACAAACTGCAAAAAAAACTCTCTTTTATGCACTAAAGATTTTTGCAAATGTATTCCAATAACTTAAGATATTTGCAAAAATAAAGTTCTTAACGGTGTGATTACATTTTGTCCAGCCGTGTGTAAACCCCTAAAACTACCGTTGATTCTGCACCCTGTTTACGCATTTGCATTGAGCTCGGTTTCCCGGAGCGCGGCTAAATCCCATCTATCTATTCTCAGATCGGGTTCAGCAGTTTCGACATCGTCTCGTGTGTTCTGGACGTCGTATACGGCCAGGGCCTGATCTGGCTCGGGCTTTACTTTTCCCCGCTACTCGCTGCCGTCGGCGTCGTCAAGCTCGTCATCACCTTCTACTTCCGGTACTTTATTGCAAAGGTCGGAAACATGACGCCATTCTTTTTAAACTATTAAACGCATATTGTTGTTTGAGCCACATTCCGTTACTTAATTGCAAAGGTTAGGTGTATGACGCCATCTTTTAAGTAAATTAAATTTGTTGTTTAAGCCAAAGTCCTGGTAATCGTATTCAGTTCATGGTACTTTGGCAATAGTTTGTGTGAATGTTTATGGCACTCGACTGAAACGTAGGAAGTAAAATAATTGTTTAGGGTGAAAAAATAAAAATGGTTAATTTAAATATAAGTACGACTATACCTCGAGATGCTTTGCGCGGGCGTGTAGTTCGAAGTTAATGAGGTCCTTCCGTGCCTTAGGCTGGATTATGTGTAGACCCAGAGTGCGACCCAGCATTCCTACTTGATCAACTTACATAACTCGCGAAAGATGAGACGAATTTGTTTATAAAGCTTTCATTATCAATAACTGTTATTATTTATATTCCCAATATATATGACGTCATATCCGGTAGGTTGCCATGGTACCGCCTCAGCAGCTGTTCCGAGCCTCCAGTACCGGCAACTTCTATCTGGCCATTCTACTGCTCATACTGTTTGTCAGCCTATTTCCAATGGCCTACGCTGTCATCGAGTAAGTAGCAAATTACCGAAAGCTCAGTTTTTTCGTCGTGACGAATTTAACGGCGTATCTGTCTAACAAACATATGTATCTTTAATGACTTTTATCAACAGCTCATAATATGTTGGCGAAATTTCCGTCAGTAGACCCGAATGAAATTTCTGAATTCCGTAGAAAAACTACGGACCAATTATAGTGTGATGATAAGAAGAAAATCGTCTTATTATCATACATATGTGCCGTTATTTCCAATTGAACGAATACGTCTCAGATAATGTCTGTATTGGGAGGCGGAAAACTACAACGGGCGTGGCATGGTATGGTATTGCGCAAGGGGGGGTTAGAGGGTTAGGGTTAGGGTTAGTGTTAGGGGTCGGGTTAGGGTTTGCCTAAACCCAACCCTAACCCTTACCCGACCCCTAATCATAACCCTTACCCTAACCTTTTTTTGGGGTTATCACCCCTGACCATGCCTCGCCCGTTGTAGTTTTCCGCCTCCCGTCTGTATTAAGACAATATACACTGGGACGGTATACATATTTGGTATAATGCAAACGTGAAAACATCGCAAGTCAGTCATAATAAATCTTACACACTTTATAAACAGTGTATGCAATAAATTGTTTAAGTAAATAATAAAATTGATTTACGACAGGTAAAAGACTAAAACTCAATGCACGATGAGCAATATGTAGTTATAAATAAAAGTTCATGAAATTATATACACTTGTCTATTTCGAACGTCATATCTTTCTAAAGATATTTATTGTTTAGATTGACTTTTTATGTAAAACGTTATAATGTTTCCACTAGGGCTTGAACCCAGGACCTCTCGCATGTGAAGCGAGCGTGATAACCACAACACAATGTTAGAACATTTACTGATTGCATAGTCAATGTCGTTTATATCAATGATCGAGGCCATGCAATTACAAATTGGCAATAATTTTATACAACAAACTGATAAACTCGTGAAACGAATAACTTCTCTAAACCCTAGTGAATAAAAAATCGATTTACTACGGAAACCAACAACTTCTTCCTATTAGACATTTTTAGTGTCACTTGCATCAACAAAACCTGGTTCCGCTGGGGCTCGAATCCAGGACCTTCTGCGTGTAAAGCAGACGTGATAACCGCTACACTACGGAACCCTATGGTGTATTCGACTGATCTATAAATCATATTGATATAACTAAGTTGTTGTTAAATATTGAAATAATCTGTCATCATCTGCTGTCGAAACTATGGTGATATTATAAGACCTAAATTAACAAATATGTTGGTTTCATGTCTACGACAGTAAAGTAAAAATCGCCAAAGTTTGTTCGCGTTTATTCAAAATTATATATTGATCGATTATCCAACTTAAACGATCGACTACGATTGTAACTATTATACGTTGCCGTTATATTATAGATGATACTGCAAAAATTACATTTTAAAATTGCTATATGAAACACTTTGGCTAAGGGTCTCACAAAAACAAAATAAATCCGGCAACACAAACGAATTAATACTTCGTTGTCTTATTAGTCACTTATGCATTTACGAGAGCAACCTGTTTTTAGTTGGCTAAATTAGTTTCTTTGTGGACTCATATGACAAACGGGTTATTAATGAAGTAGTCTTGTAAGTATCCATGCTATTGAAAGTGCGTCCATCCCCTTAACGTTTTTGTGACCGCTTCAATATGTTCTATATCCTTTGAAGGATCCTCATGAAACTTGTCTCAAATAGTTACGTAATTGAAACGACCTGCAAAATGCACGAACCATTCACGCGAACGCAATAGAAAGACCACAACACAAACGAATTAATACTTTGTTGTCTTATTAGTCACTTATGCATTTACGAGAGTAACCTGTTTTTAGGTGGCTAAATTAGTTTCTTTGTGGACTCATATGACATACGGGTTATTAATGAAGTAGTCTTGTAAGTATCCATGCTATAGAAAGTGCGTCCATCCCCTTAACGTCTTTGTGTCCGCTTCAGTATGTTCTGTATCCTTTGAAGGATCCTCATGAAACTTGTCTCAAATAGTTATGTAATTGAAACGACGTGCAAAATGCATGAACCATTCACGCGAGCGCATTTGAAAGACCACACTTAAAGAGTATATGTTTAAGCCTGAATTGTCTATTATTGTGTGTGCACATTTGGTGATTTTATGAAAATGTTGTCACGTAGGCAATGTGCAGAAGGCATCGGCAGTCACGCCACCTCAAGATCAAGGAACCAACAAAATCACGTAAACTGACATAATTTCACGTTCATTGAAGAGTTTATCATTTATTAGGTTTCAGCCGTCCATCGACTGCGGTCCATTCAGCACGTTCGACCGTCCGTATAACGTGATCAGTAGGCTGGTGGGAGATTTCCCCACGTGGCTGGAAGATGTACTCGCGTATCTTGGAACGCCAGCCGTGTTCGTACCCGTGCTGATCCTTGTCATGTGAGTATTGCGACCAGAGTTGACCATTTAGTTGAGTATTTTCACTCGTGTTGTATTCACCTTCTCCAAACTTTCAAATGCGGCTTGATGGGTGACTGGGGTGGGAAATATAGATTGTCCTTCCCCGTCCGTCTTTTCATCGTATGTTTTAGACGCGCGTTACTTGAAAACTATTGCTGATATAGTTATGAAACTTTAAAAAACCACGATATGAAATTGCGCACCTGGGTATTTTGGTCCAGTTTTGTTGCGCCTTACCCGAAGTTAATACCTTTTATAGCCCCCTCTCTCCCCAAAATATAAATAAATACATAAATAAATAAAATATAATAAAATAAAATAAAAATAAAATATGTTTGAACACGTGCTTTGTGAAAATTGAAATGTATTCGCGCAAGATTGATTTAACTAAAGCAAAATATGTCAAACCTTTTTTTCGCCCTGAAAGTGGATAGAAACAATCTACTCGTACTCGTTTTCGTTTGGCGGAGACGGATTGTGCCGCGTATATCCCGTGTCCCTGGTGTTGAACTTAAGGTCATGCATACATATTAACCCATTAATGCATAGCGTCTAGAAAAAAGGCCTCGGCAAACAGCGTAGACCCAGATGCGGCGTCTCATCTGGGTCTGCGCTGTTTGCTTAAGTGAATTTCTGTAAGAAATAGAAATAAATATACTAGACATCCCTAATTTTGGAAATAAATTGATCCAGTTTTGAAGACTATGCATATATGGGTTAAAAGTTAAGAATGGGTCTTATACAGTTGTGCCATTTTGTTAAAGTGTCGTGCTGTTCGTCTGTGTGCAACAATTCGTCGAGGGTGCAATATGGGATGAAGTTTACAATTTTTTTTTGTTTGTTTTCAGTTTTTCGTTTGAAGTTGTCTTTTTAAGTGCGGTAGTACGGTTCGAGCCAAAGAAACTTTATTATTTGAGTGATGATGTGACGTAAAAGTATAATCGTTGAATCTGTAAGTCGTAGTTTGTTCAAAATGTGATAATGTAGTTTGAGTATTGAAAATCTACCATGGATTAAGAAGCTTTATATAACCCAGCTTACTGGGTATATTTTTCCACAAAGGATATGTCTTAATGATAGTGTTAAACAGTTACACGGTGATTTTTGTCCTGACAGACTCGTCGCTATCTACTTCAAAGTTAAGTCATCATCTTACAAGAGAGTCATAACTGAGCTACGGCGTCAGCTGAAATTCGAACGAAAAGTGGAGAAAAGAAAAATATTCGCAACAGGACGAGCTATGTCGGGTAAATGTGAATGTATAAATTTACGGACATTTAAGTTATTAGACAAACCCAAAATACATACTTATGTATGATTCAACATCAGTTTTCTATCGAATCCATTAATTAACGGTAATTTTAATGATGTGCGATGCTTGAAAATTTAGGAAGTCATTGAAAATGTTATAAAATATATGGGTGAAAAGACATCTATAAGATAAAATCGAAATAAATAAAACTAATGTAAATTCTTACTAACATTAATAAATGTGTTCCCCAGGCGCCATGAATAAGAGCCGCGTTCTGGGAAAACTGGGCTTAACGCATGTCAGCACAGGCTAGTCAGAGACGACACTTTCCGCCTTACTGGATTTTTTGTTTAGAAGAGCCTCCTTTAAACAAACAAAATAAAATCCCTTAAAGCAAAAAGTGTCGTCCCTAATAATCCTATGTAGACTGCACAGGCTAAACTGTGACGACACTTTACGAACATGCTTATTCCTCGTAGGTGGAGTTTTTAGCCGTTATGCCTCCCAAGAGAGCGTAGTGAGCGCAGGGACAACGCCACAGATATTACGTCATAGACTTGCGTCACAGAAATTGAGTGACGTCAGAAGCATCGAAGAGGAAGTCGATGTTTAATAAGAGTGTTAAACTTTTATAGAATTGTGATAAAATAATTCACCAGTAGACAAATATTTATCTTTCGCCCTTTCTGGTCGTCTATGGTTGTATATCCAAGGATTGGACTTTCAAAATCAATTGGTTTCTGCAAACACGTTCGTTAATTTTTCGACTGAAATTTTAAAGCCATAGATGTAAGTGGTAAATGCCGTCATTGATGTATAAGTATCTTCTAGTCAAATGTATTGTATTGATAAGTATCTTTCACGTAAAGTATACGTATATGAACATTATAGCTTTACGAAATCATTATTCTTTGTTTTAACTTTTATTAACTTGATAGTAAAGTATCTTTTGTGATTATTGCTGATGTATATAACATAACAAGTTCAATTATATTTTGTCTTTTGTCGATAATGACATAAACATGCAAGTTTACAATCTTTATTATTTTTCGTCCTTGACGACACAAATATATTTTCATACTGATATAGATCTATGTTAATATCACAAGGGCTGTGGAATAAATATAGGATCTTGCATTCATGAGTGGTCGTTTTGTATTGAATTTATTGAACGAGTCATTTAAATAATTTAGATGACGAGGTAAATAAATTCAATACAAAATGACCACGAATCTAAGATTCTTTTTATAACATGACCAACCATGTTCTCTTTATTTTATGCTCTTTTTGCCTTTTTATTTACATAGTAAAAGAGTTTAACTGAAGAAATTCCCTGGAATAATGACGTAATTTCGTCACAAAAATGACGTCTTTTCACAGTTATATAACCATTATAATAACAACCATGTAATAAACAAAATTTTATATTACGCTATTTCACTCCTTGAGTGTAGGTCATGTTATAATTAACATGATACATGGTTTACAATATTTATTTTAAGCTTAATTTTAGGCACTCACTGCTAGAACAGTAACTTCTGCTATTTGACAACACAAGTGACAACACCTTTTTCCACGATGTTTTTCAATACGAAAGTACGAACGTGCAGCGTTGACAAATAATGATAAACAATTTTATCCTGTCACATGCCTTTAAATCAGCCCGATAACCAGGTAACCTAATATCCCAAAAATATTAGGCTAGATGACCACATGACCTCGAATATCCGTCAGTTGCTCTCTGCGCATGCGCATGCCTTAACTATTTTCTATTAATAAAATATACGTTTTTTCTATAAAAAAATACCAAATACATGTAACGTAGTGTTTGTTTAAACATTATTATTTAAACAGCATAATTTCGTCTTTGTGTATTGAAATAATATAACGATTAACTCTATTTCTGTGCTGTTGATAAGATGAAAGGTAGCCTAAGCGCTTTGCATGACGTGAGGTCACGATGTTTTTGTTCGCGCGTGGATTTTCCCATATTAAATATTTAAGCACAAAATACTCGAAAACTAGATATTTTAGAAACATTTTAACGAATGTTGTAAATGTGACAGGATAAATAGCATAATAGGTTGGTGACGTGGATGGAAAATGGTTATCTGGCTCGTCGTCGGATCTTATCGGGTGAGCCAAATTCCTCTGACTTGCCAGCTAACCATTCTCCATCCACGTCACCAACCTATTATTCTCTACATATGTGACCGCCTGAATGCATATCGGTGCCTTTTCTGCTACTGTGTTTAGCAAATAACCGTTCACTACTTGATTGATGTTTTTTAATGTGTCAAACATTTTGGGCATTCGTAGCATCTGTTAATGTGTCCTTTTTTTCTCTGTCTATGCTATAAAATATATTGCGTTGTTTAATCTACAAAATATATGCTTTGTTTCTTACTAACGATGAGTAATACTGTACAACTATCTAGCGTAGTAAAACTATCTTGCGTCGTTATTGTCCATCAAAGTGACATTAATACGTCATGCACATATATTGGGTCGTTTCTGTTTATCAATGTGTCATACATATACATTGGGTCGTTTCTGTCTATCAATTTGTCAAACATATAAATTGCGTCTTTTCTGCCTATCAATGTGTCCTGCAAATATATTATATATTATAATCACTGTTGTATTAATTTGTGTTTCAAATTATGCACTTTAATGTTATTAACACTGGTCTCGATTGTATACAGTCAAGTATAAGATCCGTATTGGAAAGTGCAAGGTGAAAGCGGACTGGCGTATTGATTATCTTATTACACACCTTGATACAAATCTATGTTTATCAACAGATTTTGTTAACATTGAGGAACAATTTAAAAAAAATAAATCCCACATCTACAACGACACATTAATTTGTCAACGGTCGCAGTTCAGTTATTTTCATTAAAACACAATATATCATATTGCGACCTAGGCCTATAATTGTTGCGTCTGCTATTGAGGCGAAGCGTGACAAACGATGTCCTCATTAAATACTGATATCATAGCTTTTCTAATGATCAGAATATCGACTGAAAAGCATATACTTTGACTAATTTTATTCATTGTATTGCGTTCATATGTATCGCCGTGACGTGAACAAACAATGGAATATTCCAGTTTGTAAATCAATTATGATACTTGTACATTTCTTATTGTGTTTTTCTCTTTTTCTTTCAAATCCTTTGTATATTCATTAATTATATATATACCTATGTCTACCTTAAATTAAGTTATATTGATCCTAATACACTGGCAATTATGTGTAAATATAGTCCTAAGTATAGGAACTATATACGAATTATTTCTTCCGTTTCAGCCCTTTTCTTATATCTATTGTATTGTGTAGCTGATATATTGTACTTGCCAAAATAAATTAATATGTTTAGACTAAGACTTTTGTGATTGTTCAAATTACAAATATGATGGTTGATTGAAAAATTGGAATATTCCATTGTTTTTTTCAAGTCACGGTGGTTTATTTTTTATTTTTTTCAATAATGAAAATAATGTGGGAATAAGGACGTAGGATTATAGATGCGAAGACCTGGATTTAAAACAAAACCAACTGATCATAACCGTATTTTTAAGAAAATCGACGGGATTGTTTATAAAGTATTTCCTTGTTTATAAATTGTTTCAGAGTTTTCAATTTCGTTAAAATGCATTCGTTAAGATGTATCGAAAATAGCTTTCAAGCTGTTTACAAATTTAGTACGTATTGCGTTAAAATAAGAACATACAAAAAAGAAGTGATAATTGGATTCAATATCTCCACAGGAACATAGCGGGTATTAGATGATATTTTTTGCTTAAAGGTGTTCATAAAGCGCACTCGATTTAGTCCTTAAAAGTCTTGAATCTTCATTGAAGTATCAATTAATCTCAACATAGATGTTACAAAAGAAATGTGATGCATATTACTTGTACGATCTAAAAACTATTTTCAATAGACTTAGTAGCCGGTATATTCATCTATGCTAAATGTTTATTCACGAGCTGTCTATCGATTCAAATATTAACAGTGCATTCCTTTGTTTACAGAAACGTAATTGTTATCATTTAATTTTACATCACTAGTTTGTTTACACGAAAATTACCAATCTCCACGCAGAGTTGTCGTTCCTTGCTTTCACATACAACTCTGCGAAATGCTCAGCTTGCAATTTTGCCTATAAAATAGGTAAAACCGAACAAACGCATTCAATGTATATTTGATTGGGTATTTAAGATCGCATGCATTAAATTAAGAAATATGACTTTTAAATGTACGATAAATCGTGCAAAAACTTGCGATTTTTAATGCAACTCTATGGAACTATTTTATTGCCCATTTACGCAGATGGAATCATTCCACGCACTTCACAAATGTAAACAATTGAACATAATTTTTATTGAGTGACGTTAGGAATTGCTTCGACGTGTGTATGTATGTTGGTTTCTTAACATCAAAAAACCATATCAATTTTATAATAATGAATTAAGACAGATATAAGATATCATGATATGAGATGGTTTTCTTTTATGCAGTGAATGCAATGTAACCGTCGTGCAAGAGATTGTTTAGTATACTGTAACCTCAATGATGAATGCTTGGAATGATCATGACATGAATGAGACGCTTTCATAACAATAGTCCGTTATGAGCCCAACACAGAGGTGAATGTAATGTAACCGTCGTGCAAGAGAATGGAAAATTACATGGTTTAGACAATTATTTATCAGAAATAAGATATGGTCAACCTAATATTTTGAAACATTACGCCACTGCATAGAAACTTAACCTTATCTGAGTCCAAAGTAAATGCCGGCAACACATTTTTTTCTGTTTCTGCAGCGGCAAATAAAAGTCGTATATTATGATTGTATCATTTCCCCTTTCTATCCATATCTTCCTCAATATATTCAGCTGCAAAATATCGTCCAAATCACCAACAGCATAAAAAATATACCCCACCATCATATTTAGACAAAAACACACGGCAGAGCTGGGCCTGACGTCTATAATCGGCCCGCAGCCGACATAACGGCCCGAGGGCCATTATGCGGCCAGGGCCGATTTTAGACGACCGTTCCAGCTGTGCCATGTGCTATCATTGATTTCACATATCATACTTTTTTGGTGCTTCACTAAAATTTAAACGGAAACAGCCTTCCGTACTTTTATTTTCATTCAATTGATTACGCCATTTATGACATACCTCATGTGACGTAAGTTCAATGACGAAACTACCCAGACTCTCTGGATCGTAGACAACAATTCGGACGTGGATGGTGTTTTATATTTACCAGTTAAATATTGTTTAAGCATCGAGCGTGGATTTTGTGTTTGTCTTGCATAATTGGGAGCCTCGATAGAAATAAAATTATTATAATCGCTTCGACATTCGATTTCGTAAATCGTGTTTAATTTTATGGTGACAGTGTTAAGCATTCATGCAACCGTTTAAAACGTGTCGATAATCAAAAACGGATGGAATAACAGAAAATGGAATTACAAATCTTAGTTATGTTATTATTAAAAGAACCGGATTTAAGATTTTATCAAGGTATGTGTTTCTTTTTCAATAAATTTTGCTGTTTCACAGTGTTTGACGAATCTTGTTGAAACACCAATTGAGGCATCAATTTAGAACTTGTGTACAGATGAGTTTCAGTTTCATTCGATATTTGATTATCGAACTTGTGCGCTACGTGTGATTATCATTATGTTCAATTCTTTCGTTGAGTTGTGACTTAATTTTATTGATCACCGATGGCTTAGAATGAATGTGGACGCCATTTTGTTCAGTATAAGCCGCGCGATCATGTTCTTTTCTGATATGAAAAATCGACCCGGCTCAGCGGGCTGATATAATTTATATTGGCCCGCTAGATGCGAATAACGGCCCGCTCGCGACGTCATTTTGTTACTATTAATAGTAACAATATGTGATATTATGTTATAATCACCACCAACAAAAACACCATACTACCTTTACCGCTATGAACCATATTGTCTCGTCATTGAGATTTTATCGTCATTCAAATCTTAAACGTCTTCATATTATAATAACCTTCATCAGCGTATAATACACATTCATCATCATTATATGATTACATTAGGTTAGATCACGAGTTTCAAAACAATAATTCAATTTCCAGACATGAGTAATACTGCTATTCCTATTTATCATACCGCTACGTTAATATATGTCTGATATAAAGTTGCATGCCATATTTTTTATATCAGTTGAACAGGCAGTTGTTATATCAGTAAATGTTTGGAACTTGTTCATATTACTCGAAATGAACTATAAAGTCATCATATTTCGAAAAATAGAGCCAGATTTAACAAAACAAACAATTTGAAACCAAGATGTTGTATAATGTATACACAAACAGCAACATAAAAAAAAACTTATTTTACAAATATTTTGCGAATGAACACATTAAACATCGGGCATCATATAAATTTCCGACAATTTCTTATAAAATGTGGGACGTAGGGGTATGATTAACAGAAACACAGACTACTGCCCGATCGTCTTGTAATATATCAGGCTCGGCACGAATAAAATAACGGCTCGGCAAGCCTAGGCATTAATTTTATTCTAAGGCTCTACTGATATATTAATTCACTATCAGACAGTTACCTGTAATTTTCAATGTCATAACGAATGTGTATTGACCGATGATTGCAATATTGATAATCATGTGATGAGAAAATTGCTTCTGATTGTGATGATTTTAATTATGACGTCGATAAAATGAGGTTGGTAAATGGGATGATGATTATAGTAATGATGATGGTGTTTATTACGATGATGATGATGTTAAATTATAACAACGACGAATATGAAGATAACAACGACTATGAAACTGATGATGGAACTGACGAAATTTAAAATAAATCTGAAATTATTCACAACAACCAAAGTGCGATTCGATTACTTCACCACACGTTGATTTTGAAGACCAAAGATTGTTTGCACCAAACTGCTGTACAATAATGACATCGGTTTACAAAATAGAGAACAACTGTAGTGTTCTCAGTGCTTTGATTATTTAAGACTTGTTCACTATTGTGATTTTATTAAGTGTGTACTAAAAACATGTCTGTTAACATATCAATGATTGCGTTTGACACTCACTATGTTTATTAACAAACACATGGCTTTATTGCGATTAAATCTCCCCCAAAATACCGATGTTACGTTTTTTCCTTTCTGCACACTTCCGATAGTGATACACATCACTACGACAGACAGCTAAAGGGTTTTTCTGGTCACAATATACTTAATGATTTCCCTATATAATTAAATGTAAAAGCGACAATTTTAAGCGAAAATATATGCATTTTGCACATGGAGAACCCTATAACCATACCTTTTCTAAAAGTTCATTCTAAGCTGAATCGATTAAAGCAATAAAAAGATATATCATGTTCAAACCAAAAAATAACTTGACTCAAATCAAAATCGACTGTTTTTGCACCTTAAATTTTGCGGCCATATTTTAGTGGAATGTAACCTTTTTCAGTGCAAATTTGTACTTATGCCTAACTTTATCATTGTTAGGGATTTAATAGTGAACGCCTTTTTCCCCCCTTCCAAAATCTCCAAGATATAAAGCCAGAACACCAGTCTAAACTGTTAAGTATTGCTTCGAGTAAAATATGATGTTTTTTTAAGAGAGTACAGCCGTACATGAAACGATTGTTAAGTATAATGTAACCTATAATTCTAATCAACTATAGATAGAGTTGCGTTACATTTGATAAATGCCCGCGTCCCTACTGAGTGCTTAAGGTTTACATGGTGTTTCATTTAACTCCGGATATAAATGAATACGTAAGTGTAAAACCTTGCATTTTCAAAATCATAATTATCAAGACTAAGTTACTTTTTTTGTTTTATCAGAAAACTTATCGAACCGTTAGCTATTCAATCTTGGTTGGTGACATTAAATGATGCGTATTTCGTGATTGCGAATACAGGTTCAACTTATAAAAATGCTTTTTGTCTAAGACGTTATTGAATAATACTATAAGATCTATAGTAATGATTGCTTTCCTAACATACGTTATTTAGATAAGATTATGAATTATAAACGGTTTAATATTCCAGCATGGTTCATGTGTGCTGTGTTAAAAGTACCCGCATGCTTTTAAAGCGTTGCTTCGGTAACAATTATTTAATCAATTTTTTTCAATGCAAATTTTATGAATAGTCAACATATTATTATTTTTTTATAAAATGACTTATTCGAATTGTACTTGAAACGCGAAATACAGTTTATAAAAAGCGTTGTATAAAATAACGGAATACTACGGAATACCGTTAGAGCCATCGTGGTTGCACATTAAAATCCAGAGGATGACAATGCGATAGTACGATGGCGACAATGCGATAGTACGATAATGACGGTGCGACAATACGATGGCGACAGTGCGATATAACGATGGCCACATTGCGATGATACGATGGTGACAGTACGATATGACTATTGTGACTATCGCATTGTAGCCATCGTACTATCGCACTGTCGCCATCGTATAGTCGCACTGTTGCATTGTCGTCATCGTACTATCGCGTTGTCGCATTGTCGCCATCGTACAATCGAATTGTCGCCATCGTACTATCGCACGATCGCATTGTCGCCCTCTGGATTTTTATGTGTGACCACAATGGCCCTAACGGCATCCTACGGATAAATTAATAAAACACGCCCACACGCACGCACGAACACATACACACACAAGGCGCTTTTCCACGGTCTGTGTACCATTTAAGAACTTAATCCGCACAAAACAGAACAATTAACACTACAAGACATATCCGAAGATAACATCAACACGGTTACTGGTATATACCACTCAAACCGTCTTCATCCTCTTTTCAGGAAGTCTAGCCATGGCAACTAAAACATTGCTAAAAACCTTGTACCCACCAAGGAGTCTGCAAGTATATCTACTCGTCATGTGCAAAGTGCGAAACTGAAGTTGGGAATATCATGGCGATTTATCAATTGAAAGCAACAGGCTTTTCTAGAAATGTTTCCACATATTAGGCAAACAAAGACCGTAGTAGATAGCTCAAGAAACCATGACGATGATCCATCACGTCACTTGTTTAAACTCTTGGACTGTGTTGGATACAGCCATGATATCATCGCAGAAAGGCGGAGAGTGTATCATTGAGTAGACGCGATGATTAACAATGCAAGAGAGGACAAAATTGTGCAAGTAACAGCCGGCAGCAAGGCTGAAGGCTTAGCATCGTGTTTTGAAAGCGACTACGACTACTTGAGAATATATCAAAATATTGTTTGTCAATTTGAAAATTACACAAATATGACATCAAAAGACACAACAGAATTTGCATGTTAGGGGAAGCATGCCACCCAGGATATTACACACTGAAGTTGTTAACAAGAGGGGTTAACTTGCCGAAAATCATTGAAGCGTCGCTAGTCACAAACCAAAATGGTGAGATTTTCATTTCTAGTGATTTGTTTACGAAAGAATTTGAGCGAACCGTTTCTTTTGATTCAGTGGGTGGATGGAACAAGGGAACTAGGACGAGACCTGCCGTCCCTTCGACCCGTGGGGTATATCGCAGGGATGACGTGTACGCAATTCGTTGCGTTGTCCAAAAAGATGTTTTAGCCGACTGGGCTAAGCTGGAGAGACCCTTTGGTTGGCAATGTGCTGACGTCATAAATGACGTCTTAAATCTAGACGCGCAGCTAGTACCTGTTGGTTGTAAAGGTTCAAGTAATCGCGACATGGAGTGGCGCATTTGCTTTATTTATGCGGAATTGAAGCTAATTGAACATTTAAACGAATGTCAGTATAAACTGTACATTCTATAAAAAATTCTTAACAACGAGGTACTTCGTCCAATCTGCAGTGATATGTCGTCTTTTATCATGAAGAATGTGGCATTCTGGATCGTAGAGTCGCACCATCAGGAGTTATTCCGTGAGCAGAACCTAATTCACGTGTTACAAATTGCACTGACATTCCTCAAAACTGCACTTGTTAATAATAATCTTCCGTACTACATGATACATGGCAGGGACCTGTTGATTGGCCGTTCTACTGAAAACGAAAGGTCTGGATTAATCAGTAAATTAGAAGAACTTATCACTGAAGATGGACGGATAATATATCGGTTACCGAAACTACGAGAGTCTGTGTATACTGTCCCTCCCGACGAATTTGATCAAACGGGAAAGCGTAGGGACACACTTGAGCGCCTTGAGTTGACGCGCCAGTACATACACGCGTCGTACCGGGCATCAAATCTTCAACGGGAAGAGATAGACAAACTGTGTTGGAATGACAAGTTATACCGGGAAGCCAGGTATGAAATGTACGATATGGTATGGCCGCAATGGAGAGACTATTTATTAGCGGAAAACCGAACAGAGACGCTGAACACGGTAATACAAAGCATCGGGGACGCCGGTACCTTCAGGGATCATTATTTGAGATTCTCCCACAGTAATCTCAGTATTGTATGGCCTCATCTGAAATCGGAAGTTAAGGTCAAGGAAGATACATCCGAAGAGCTGATAATGGAACTGTTTGCCATTTTACGGGTAAAAATAGAGAGAGATTTGTCATAGAATAAAATCTAAATTTGATGCTTTATCAAAGTTTATTCACGTGCTGAACATATGTGTTGGACATATGATAACCATATATATTTCTCATATTAAAGGGTTACATTCAATACTGTCAAACGATGTGCTGTAGACATAGTCATTTTACGTGTGTACTGCCGTACATGCACAAGACTACGAGTGTTTCACTCTTCATATTCATTGTTTTAATAAACTCGCAGCAATCACTATGCTTCCATATTTAACAGCTGAAATGTACACTGAAATAATGTTGCTATTGTAATTATAACGCTTTTCAGTATGCAAACTGTGATCACATGTTTTGCTTTGAATCTCATATGTATACACTTTGTTTCTCGTACGATTTTGTCATTCACAACACATGTTTATGTATAAGAATCATAAAGCATTTTCAAGGGTCCATTCGTTTATTGGCAGATCTTATAGTTATTGGGATTGGAAGTGCAATAACATTTCTTGTTTACGCAGATCTGCAAACTGTTTTAGTGGCTTTATTTGTAACAAATAGTTACAAAATTAGACGATAAGTATAGACATGTCTGCATCATATAAATATATAAATAAGTATATTTAATATGTGAATGAACAGTTTAAAGGGAGGAAATTCACCTAGCATACAGGGAGGTTATATACACATTGTACGTTTTGAAGAACTCAGGAAAATAAACGACAGGAGGACCTTACGATTAATTGTTTACGTTTTCATATAACAAATCACGTTAATGCCGACGTGCACAAAATGGCATTCCGTGTTGCCATGTGCTGCCTGGTGGCTATTTGTCCGCATGTTCTAAAATATCAACAGACCATTTGTCCAGGATCGCCATTCAAGCAACGTCATTGCCAACGCGGACCCGCAGTATGAACAATTTAGAAAAAAAAACAACGTTGGCAATGTTGAACATGAATAAAAATGCAAACATTACAGTTTATTTGTTTCTTGTAAAAATGTTCAGACTATCACTCTGTGCAATATCGAAATAAAATGCATATGCTTGTATACGTATTCGAACATGTAAGTAGAAGCTGCCTGAAAACTCAAGCATACAAACAATAATAATGCGGGCGTTGACCGCTTGATAAATATGCAATTTTGACATAACAATAAGAATATCAAATATCAAAAATGTTCGTCACGCGTCGTATATTTTCGCGATGCTATCAATGACCTTTAAAACATCAAAAACACTTTGGCATGTGCTATATCACAATGTAAATATATATCTCAGTAAAAGGTCTACAAATGACATAATTATTGTCTGGTGAATCTCACTTATAATTCTGACATTATATGTTCTTCTCCGCTATATATGCTCCATTAGATCACGCTTCCTGTTTTATGTTACCCGACTTAAAGGGATCTTTTCACGTTTTGGTAAATTGACAAAATTGAAAAAAGTTGTCTCAGATTCGCAAATTTTCGTTTTAGTTATGATATTTGTGAGGAAACAGTAATACTGAACATTAACCATGGTCTCATATAGCCATTATATGCATCTTTTGACGATTTAAAAACCTGAAAATTATAAAGCGTTGCAACGTGAAACGATTGAATAATTTGGAGAGTTCTGTTGTTGTCATTTAAATTTGTGAAACTACGAAGATTGCTTATATAAAGTAGAATATACGTCTCTTCTACATGCTTGGCAGGATGGCCGAGCGGTCTAATTGGTTTTTACTCCAGGACTCCGGGGGTCACTGGTTCGAGCCCTGTTACAGGCTACTTTTTTCCTTTTATTAATTTTATTCTTGTTTTTTACTGGAGTTTTTAGATTCAATGCTTACATTTATCAATATAAAGCATTTAATGACAAACTTCAAATCATGCCAAAATTTGTGAAAAGGCCCCTTTAAGTGGGTAAAAGACATGGAAACAAACTGGTTTACTACTAGTTTTGATAACTTTTGTTCAAACACTTTCAATAAACATATCCCGTCTACAATGTATTGCCTAAATCCCGATGTACATAATCTAATATGGTAAGTTAATTTAATCCGATCATTTCAATACCAGATTGTTATTATTATTCTCACAACTAAAAAAACAACTGTTTAAAAATTTGAATTGATTTGCTATTGACGTTAGAAAATGTGTCAAAAATATGTTGGTCTGTGAACACGTCCATTTCAGTTTTAAAGTGATTTATATTTGTTGATTAAATTCTTACACAAACTCAAGTGGTACTTAATATTTGTTCAAGTGATGCGTTTGTAACAATACATCACGAGTTCGACTTCGATGTTACCAGTCACTAATGTGTCTTTCAAACGATGAAATGAAATCAGTCCGGACAGGAAGCATACAAGTATATGATCCGCATTACGAACTATAGCGTAATTCACACCGATAGACCATATCGACGCAATATATTTGTATGGCACATCGATTGACGTAATGACGCTAGATATTTGTAAGACATAGACAGAAACATCAATATGTTTAACACATTTATATATTTGTAATGTAACGTGGGGCATTATTGAATAAATATAATATTCGAAATTTGCATCAAACAATAACCCAAATTACATACAATCTTCAAAAGGCGGTCACGCATAAACAACCATTTCCTTGCCTCGAGTACAAAACGTAAAAATATCGGTCAATATCGCTAAGTGTCGGTTGCATACGTTATATTTACGTTGCAATTGTAAGACACGTGACTTTGCACACAGATCATCAGAATATGCACACGTTACAATCAACTTTTTTTATCGTTGATAGCTGTATTTTTGACTTAAGTAACTATACTACACAGTATCACGCACAAAGCCGGAGATAGACTGCACACAATTTGTTTTGCAGCATGGCGGCCCTCGGCCGTTATGTCACCGCATGTATGTTGTTGTTCAGAATATTGTACGGACAGTGGAGAGCGTTTGTGTAAGAATGTAATCAACAAATATAAATCACTTTAAAACTGAAATGGACGTGTTCACAGACCAACATATTTTTGACACATTTTCTAACGTCAATAGCAAATCAATTCAAATTTTTAAACAGTTGTTTTTTTATTTGTGAGAATAATAATAACAATCTGGTATTGAAATGATCGGATTAAATTAACTTACCATATTAGATTATGTACATCGGGATTTAGGCAATACATTGTAGACGGGATATGTTTATTGAAAGTGTTTGAACAAAAGTTATCAAAACTAGTAGTAAACCAGTTTGTTTCCATGTCTTTTACCCACTTAAAGGGGCCTTTTCACAAATTTTGGCATGATTTGAAGTTTGTCATTAAATGCTTTATATTGATAAATGTAAGCATTGAATCTAAAAACTCCAGTAAAAAAACAAGAATAAAATTAATAAAAGGAAAAAAGTAGCCTGTAACAGGGCTCGAACCAGTGACCCCCGGAGTCCTGGAGTAAAAACCAATTAGACCGCTCGGCCATCCTGCCAAGCATGTAGAAGAGACGTATATTCTACTTTATATAAGCAATCTTCGTAGTTTCACAAATTTAAATGACAACAACAGAACTCTCCAAATTATTCAATCGTTTCACGTTGCAACGCTTTATAATTTTCAGGTTTTTAAATCGTCAAAAGATGCATATAATGGCTATATGAGACCATGGTTAATGTTCAGTATTACTGTTTCCTCACAAATATCATAACTAAAACGAAAATTTGCGAATCTGAGACAACTTTTTTCAATTTTGTCAATTTACCAAAACGTGAAAAGATCCCTTTAAGTCGGGTAACATAAAACAGGAAGCGTGATCTAATGGAGCATATATAGCGGAGAAGAACATATAATGTCAGAATTATAAGTGAGATTCACCAGACAATAATTATGTCATTTGTAGACCTTTTACTGAGATATATATTTACATTGTGATATAGCACATGCCAAAGTGTTTTTGATGTTTTAAAGGTCATTGATAGCATCGCGAAAATATACGACGCGTGACGAACATTTTTGATATTTGATATTCTTATTGTTATGTCAAAATTGCATATTTATCAAGCGGTCAACGCCCGCATTATTATTGTTTGTATGCTTGAGTTTTCAGGCAGCTTCTACTTACATGTTCGAATACGTATACAAGCATATGCATTTTATTTCGATATTGCACAGAGTGATAGTCTGAACATTTTTACAAGAAACAAATAAACTGTAATGTTTGCATTTTTATTCATGTTCAACATTGCCAACGTTGTTTTTTTTCTAAATTGTTCATACTGCGGGTCCGCGTTGGCAATGACGTTGCTTGAATGGCGATCCTGGACAAATGGTCTGTTGATATTTTAGAACATGCGGACAAATAGCCACCAGGCAGCACATGGCAACACGGAATGCCATTTTGTGCACGTCGGCATTAACGTGATTTGTTATATGAAAACGTAAACAATTAATCGTAAGGTCCTCCTGTCGTTTATTTTCCTGAGTTCTTCAAAACGTACAATGTGTATATAACCTCCCTGTATGCTAGGTGAATTTCCTCCCTTTAAACTGTTCATTCACATATTAAATATACTTATTTATATATTTATATGATGCAGACATGTCTATACTTATCGTCTAATTTTGTAACTATTTGTTACAAATAAAGCCACTAAAACAGTTTGCAGATCTGCGTAAACAAGAAATGTTATTGCACTTCCAATCCCAATAACTATAAGATCTGCCAATAAACGAATGGACCCTTGAAAACGCTTTATGATTCTTATACATAAACATGTGTTGTGAATGACAAAATCGTACGAGAAACAAAGTGTATACATATGAGATTCAAAGCAAAACATGTGATCACAGTTTGCATACTGAAAAGCGTTATAATTACAATAGCAACATTATTTCAGTGTACATTTCAGCTGTTAAATATGGAAGCATAGTGATTGCTGCGAGTTTATTAAAACAATGAATATGAAGAGTGAAACACTCGTAGTCTTGTGCATGTACGGCAGTACACACGTAAAATGACTATGTCTACAGCACATCGTTTGACAGTATTGAATGTAACCCTTTAATATGAGAAATATATATGGTTATCATATGTCCAACACATATGTTCAGCACGTGAATAAACTTTGATAAAGCATCAAATTTAGATTTTATTCTTTGACAAATCTCTCTCTATTTTTACCCGTAAAATGGCAAACAGTTCCATTATCAGCTCTTCGGATGTATCTTCCTTGACCTTAACTTCCGATTTCAGATGAGGCCATACAATACTGAGATTACTGTGGGAGAATCTCAAATAATGATCCCTGAAGGTACCGGCGTCCCCGATGCTTTGTATTACCGTGTTCAGCGTCTCTGTTCGGTTTTCCGCTAATAAATAGTCTCTCCATTGCGGCCATACCATATCGTACATTTCATACCTGGCTTCCCGGTATAACTTGTCATTCCANAAAAAAAATAATATGTTGACTATTCATAAAATTTGCATTGAAAAAAATTGATTAAATAATTGTTACCGAAGCAACGCTTTAAAAGCATGCGGGTACTTTTAACACAGCACACATGAACCATGCTGGAATATTAAACCGTTTATAATTCATAATCTTATCTAAATAACGTATGTTAGGAAAGCAATCATTACTATAGATCTTATAGTATTATTCAATAACGTCTTAGACAAAAAGCATTTTTATAAGTTGAACCTGTATTCGCAATCACGAAATACGCATCATTTAATGTCACCAACCAAGATTGAATAGCTAACGGTTCGATAAGTTTTCTGATAAAACAAAAAAAGTAACTTAGTCTTGATAATTATGATTTTGAAAATGCAAGGTTTTACACTTACGTATTCATTTATATCCGGAGTTAAATGAAACACCATGTAAACCTTAAGCACTCAGTAGGGACGCGGGCATAGTATTAGCACTTCGTCAGTTCCATCAAGATTATCATTGTCGTCACATCATCTTCGTAGTTGTCATAATTCAACATCATCATTATCATCGTCATCATCGTCGTCATAATCGTCGTCATCATCGTCTTCTTCTTCATCATCATCATCATCATCATCATTATCATCATCATCATCATCACCATGATCATCATCATCATCATCATAATCATCATCATCATCATCATCATCATCATCACAATCACCATCATCATTTTTATAATCAGCATCAAATTCACTATTCTCATATCCTGACCGTCATAATAAACATCAGCATAATCAGACGCATTTTCATCACCTAATTATCATTATCAATATTATTAATGTTGCAAAAGTCGGTAAATATCCATTCGTTTTGATATTGATTATGAGGAATGGTCAATGATTGTTTTTGTTAAAAAAAACTTTTGATTAGAACTCGCATAAGGGTGATGTAAACATTGTGTATTATATGCTGATAATGGTGATAACATGATAATGACATGATTACGGTTTAGAATTTATAAGACGATACAATCTTTATTACGAAGGCAATCGACATAATGGCGGTGTTGATAGTATGGTGTTGTTGGTGATGATAAAAGAACATGATGGTGGGTTGGCATTAATGTTGTTGCTGATGATAATGGCGATGTTTTCTTCGAACTCAGTTAACGTAAAGTTCAAATGCAGCGGCGTAATATTTCAAAATGTAAAGGTGACGTTAACTTATTTTCCGTAAATAGTTGTATAAACGATGTTATCTATGTGTAAAGAACACAAGTGATGTAAAATTAAATGATAGCAAATACGTATATGTAAACAACTTACTGCACTGTTTATGGTTTGAATCGATAGACAGCTCGCTAATAGACATTGAACATACATGTATATACTTTATGTTTATGAACATCTTTGAATCGTACACGTAAGATAAATAACGTATTAATTTGTGTCATATCTTTTGTTAGGTAAATTGATCAATCTGATTATGATTCCAGTCTTTTGCGATTGTTCAAAATACGTGTATTATTTCCATTGCCATACTGGAATGCTGAAAGGCTCAATAAAGGTGAAGATACGTAATTATTTACACATTTTAAAATATTTTTTTCATATTTTATTTATAAAGGTTATCAAAAAACAATATATATATGCTATTGGACATTGTAATAAAAAAATGAGCAATACAATTTGTTTTGAGCTCAAAATAAAGTGTCCTCCAAGTCAATTGTGTTTACAAACAATCAGTTTATTTACATTGCTGTTTACTCGCGAAAGAGAAAGCGAAAGTGACTCAGGTCACCCAAAATATAACGACGACTTTTAACGTTTTCCGGTATCACTCACAAAGTAGGTCTTTTCTAAATGGTTAAAACGTTTTTAGTGGTCTAATAAGTTACTTTCTGCTGGTGAAAAGTTGTTAAAATAGAATTAAAATTGAGTTTTCTTTCGGCTATTTTTAGCATATGTCAACGCTCTGAGGCTACACATCACGTTAGTTGCAAAAATGTAAACATTTCTTCCAATTATGAAACGGGTTTATCTTCCATAATTCTTGACAACGTTGTACCTAAGCTGTGTTATTAGCAGTTTTTATGCAAGAGTAACTGAAATCAGGTAAACATGAGACCAGTTGATATGCATAATAATTGGATTTGTGACCTTTATAGAGCCTTTAAATGTTTTGTAAGGTCACTGCGGTTTAAATGAACACAATAAAATGAATTAGCGGAGTCAAAGTCCATGTTTTTCCGTTGTTAAACTTTGCATCGTATAAACTATGAGATTAAGAGTTGATAAAAATATCGTTGTACATGCTGAACACTTCAATAGTAGATGCACCAGTTTTACGCGTAAAACGCAATATTATATAATGGTGTTATACTCATAAATAACTGACTTTGACCTGTGACATTAAATAAGTAGTTGTAAATTGTAATAAAACATAGTTTTGTATTGTCATTCGTGTCGATAACATGAATTATAATATATCCAACGCACTTTCGTTTCGAAGACCAAAGTTTGATTTGAACCAAAGTGCGGTACTACAATGCCCTGTTACAATCTGAATTGTAATTAACTTTATTACATGATTACAATTGCGTGAAAAACTGAATTGTAACAACGCCCGAAAGTGTAGTTAACTTATTCTTTGGTTTAACATTGCATCTAATCGCATTTTCGAGCACAGGTTATGCAAAATATAATGTATACATGTATACAAAATTTATACTAATAGGGCAATCTGACCTATGAATGACAAAGAGGTGTTCTCATACAAACTCAGTTGTAATAAAGTTATTACATTATCAAAATAGCTTGACAACTTGAATTGTAATAATACCCGAAAGTGTAATAAACTTATTTCTTGGTTTATCATTGCATCTGATCGGATTTTCAAACACAAATTATTGCAAAATATAATGCATACATGTATATAAAATGTATATTAATAGGGCAATATGACCTATACATGACAAAAAAGTGTTTTCATACAACCTCGATTGTAATAAAGTTATTACATTATTACAATTGCTTGACAACCTGAATTGTAATGTCTTACAATGTCATATAGTGTTTTCTTAATCGTTACATCGCCGAATATTCAAAAGAGTGAAAGGTTGAAATCAGATGCGGCGTTGCGTGGAAATGGCTACACGTTCAGTCTCGTTCTGGAGTTATGCGAGTCACGTTACTTTGCGCTCTTATCAATGTAGGCCTATTGTGAAAAGGTTCTATTGTATGTCTGACTTACGTGGGGCATATTGATTCTGTGAACATAGAATGTCGAAAAATTAAAAGGATTGTGCTTTGTAGTTTCTCATTTTTTCTGTCATTCCATCTATAGTGTTAAGCAGAGTATGTTCGTTGTTTAACGATAGGCGAGCTCATTCTTCTGAGTCATATAATCTGAGTGTCGAATGTCGATATTCGATATAGTACACATGAGTGTCGATGGGAGCTCGACGATGTCGACTATAAATATCAATGGCAGAGCTCGCACAATGATATTCAGATTATATATATATAATGACTTTAAAAACAATAAGCAAAGCCATTTTTAAGCCATTTTATATAATCTTAATGTCCATGGGGGAACAGGGTAATCGAAATTTGTAGTGCAAGTTGAATGTCGATAGGCAATCGCCATCTCGACGTTCTTTTTTCTTTAAAATACGCGAATGCGGAAGAGGGAGCTCGCTTTTCGTTTTTCAAAACCATTTTATAATCTGAATTTCGATGTGCGAGCTTGGCCATCGATATTCATAATACAATTAAGTTTAATGTCGATGGGCGATCGCCGATGTAATGTTCGCTACTATAAAAGACATAAATTATACATGGTAAAGACATACATTATTAAGACAATATATTATATATCTATATTGTATATTGTCTTCTACAAAATATAAAATAGTTCTACTAGGTACGTTTGATTAAATACTGATTTATAAAATGGCAATAAATAAAGTAGGAAGTGCAACATAATATTGCATTTTTATACTTATTTTTTAAAAACTAAAATACAAGATTACTGCCCTTTCCTGCCAAATAGAACAGTATACTATGTAAATGTATAAAAGAGCAAGATCTCTCCTCTATTACACTAATAACTGATACTTCATATGTATCTTCGCAGTATTGTCCCAACAGTTACGGTTTTAGTGATTTAATTCGTGACATCATTTCTAAAAACACTACGAAAGATAAGTTGGTCAAATTTTGAACATTGATTTTAATGTCATGTTATTAAATGACAAACATGTCCGTGTACAGAATAGTCCTTGATTCTTCTTTAAATAAAACTGACCATATTCAAGACTCTTTTTACACTACCATTTGATCCTTATTATATCAATAATATTCATATCAGGATGTTGATCATGCACGCAGAAGTTATATTGTTCATTTACTATATCCCAACTAACTCATAAAATGGATAGATAATAATATAGATGTCTCTTTTAATCCCATATTTTGGTATATTTTTTTGCATTTTTTTACATTTGTAACAAATTTTCTGTCAGTCACGGTTATTGTTTTCATATAGAATGAAAAGATTTCCTTGAAACATTAACTATTTCATAAAATTTGAAGTTTCGGCAAATAAAAACATCTATCTTATTTCCACTTGTAAAAACTTTATTTTTTACAAAATGTCACGCTTATTTTGCCTTAGGCCATACATAGTTTGAAAATCATATAGACTTATTACAGTGACACTTGTTTTCAAGTTTTCAACATTTTTAAGACCTACATTTTCAATGTTCACTATGCCAGTAGAGGTTTTCTTATTTTTGACAGTTACATCTTTATTTTCTTCATTTTCAGCCATTAAATCTTCCAAAATTACATAAAAAAACATTTGAATATTATAGTCCGACATTTTTCATTCAAATATAGTGTTAATTTATTTAATTTAACGTTTAATGATATTTATTTGAAAAATAAATAAACAATTGCAGACGACCGAAAATAAGTGTTTATTAGTGGACTGTAACCTTTCTATTTATACAAAAAACGCCGTATATTAAATGGAATGAGTAAAAAATTTAAAGGCACAATTGATTACTTCATTGCCATATGTTTGCTTAAATTGCACACATTTTTACTTTTAAGATCCTTTTGTTTTTACAAAACAATTCGCAAGAACTTCGCACGTACATTTTGTAAAAGGTCAAAAATTATAACGTGTTAATTGGCGCGTAGGAATACGTTATAAGGTTAGATCGCGGTCACGTGAGGTAGTGCCGGAGCTCAACTAGTTTATTCGACCCTGCTTTATTCGGTCAATGTTTGCAACAGAGGCAGGATACCATCCACATTGCATCCAACCCAACAAATATCCTCTCTGTCCATAGTATTTGAATATTTTATTACTGTAAGCTATAATAACTGGGGGCATATAATCAACAATCTAAGGCACCAATCTTAGCTGACCGACGAAAGCCATTATCTACAGTCACTTAAGTACAATCACAAGCGTTTTTACTGATAATATTTTGAATGTGTCGCTTGTGTGTGCTGCTTTTTTCACTTGATCTTTACCACCAGCCTACTGGCTAATTGCAGTACATTGAAACCATTCGGGCGACGTTTCATAGCAAGCAACAATGGCCGCTGAAATAAATAAATATGTAAACATATTTGTAACCGATTGATTTTGAGCAACTAGAAGAAAATGGCATTTTCGTTTGTTTAAGACAAGAACAAACAGCTTAATGCTGCCATTTTGTATCGTTATCCGTTTGACAAAAAAAGTACATAACGTAATACATGCACGCTCAACCGAAATGAAAGGAAAATAGCTGTTCAGTGGAAAAACATCGGGGTTCGCGGCAAAATGAATATAATTATGAAATTTAGTATAAACATGAATAACAATGTGACTGTAATATGCACATCTTTTTTACAAGAGATGTCAATCGTTGAATGTAAAAAAACAGATCTTCATATTGCTAAGCTAAATTGATACCGACTTTATTGTTTCATGACGTTATATATCAAATGTTGAAAAACGTTCTTTTTGACAAAAAGACATACATAAAATGTATTATTTTTTGTCACGTAACAAGTTAAATGACATAATTTATGCACAAACAATGCTAATAGTCGTGAGACTTAGTAACATAGATCTGCTGCAAAAGATTAAAAACCAAACACACACTTAATATCAGAGGTGAATGTTAATTGAATGTAAATAGTGCGATCAGAATTGCCAGGAAGTGCTCAATTGAAAATGTATCAGATGACAGTGGTTTAAATATTCTTCCACTTAGGTAAGTACACAAGTTTCAAATTAAGTTTATATTATTTTGGTATATTAAGATGGGTCGTCTATGTTAGCAGTGAGCAATACATAGTATCAACACGGTATTTTATAAAGTATTGGTACTTATATAACCTTCTCCAGAAAAAACGTATACAGTAACCGCCTAGAAAACTGTGTATACAATCACAAAAATAACATTGCCGGATAAATACTATGTCTAGAATAAACATTACGTAGGAGCCGGATACGAGTTTTGTTTACAAAATAACTATATAGTTTCCGGTTACGTGCTATGTTAATAATTAAAATAAATTATGTCCGGATAAGTACTGTGTTAACAATAAACTATGTTGTTGTCGGATACCAACTATGTTAACATGAATACAGAACAACAAATATTTTATTCACTTAGGCATATTACAGCTCATCGTGATAACAGATTCATATTATTATACATACATGCGTAAAATAATGAGTAATTAATATAATAATACTGAGAGAGCACGTAAAAAACATTATATGTATATAATATACTACACCGTCTATTAACAATGGATGTAATTACATGCTGGTATCGGTAAAATGTATCAGCGTGCGTTCGTGCGTGTGTGTAGATCAGAAGTTCATTTGCTGCGTCTTCACGACTACTTTTTAAGTACGGACCTGTTAGAAGGTTTACATTTAAAGTATAATTTTATAATATACATTTTAAGTACGGACCTGTTAGAAGGTTTACATTTAAAGTATAATTTTATAATATACATAGAGGTTTACGTCACTGCTTTTGTAATAGTCGCGAAGTAACACCTGCGGAAAAATATCGTTTTACTGTATTTACTTCCGGGTAGATTGTTTAGCGTCATATGTGCAGGATTACATTACATTAAGGTATAGGAAACCATTGGAATAAATCTTCCTTAGTATTCAAACAACATTCAATTATCTTGCTATCGCCTACCATTGTAACAAAGACGCTTGAACAGATTACTCTTAAAACTGTTAAATAGACTAAAATATTTAGTTACGATGTAGCGCTGAAGTTAACTGGCCAGGCGAACACAGGTAAGCTTTTTCTTTTTTTGTAAAATATATGCGAAATAATATTTCTCTGAATGCATTTGGCCTGATACCATTATGATACTGATTGTCCGCATAGGCATATCAAGGACGACACTTATCGCTGTTAGGGATTTTTCCGTTTATAGAGAGTCTCTTCTACACCAAAATCAAATTTAGGCGGACAATTTTGTCCCTACATTGACGTGTACAATCTTATCTGAAAAACATGTTTAATTCAATTCAGTGTTAGACACATGCATTACTTAAAATGATAGTTTTATTTCAAATATTAGATATATACCAGTCGATTTCTCAACAAATATTTATAAAAACTATTTAAATAACCAGCGATCGTGTTTACGGAAACTAGACAAGTAGTCGCTATGACAAATCGTTTGTATGTTTATCATGGTACATAATTTTATTTCATTTTTATTTTTAAAAGTCCACGGAGAATAAAGGTACATAAAACATTCGAGAGGACACACTGACAGTGCAAATTATTGTTATGAATAGCACGGTTATAATTTTGTAATTGATACCAATTATTTCTATAACATAAGTTCAATCACACGTTAAACAAGTGTGATAAAACGTAAGACGCAATCTAGCTGAAATAATCAGAGGGTAACATTATGTGAGACGCGTTCTGAGAAAACTGGGCATACTGCTTGTGCATTAAGTGTCGTTCCAGATTAGCCTGTGCAGTCCCCACAGGCTAATCAGGGACGACACTTTACGACTAAATTGGATTTTTGCGAAGAAGAGACTTCATTTAAACGAAAAATGTCATAAAAGCGGAAAGTGTCGTCCCTGATTAGCCTGTGCAAATTGCGCAGGCTTATCTGGTACGACACTTTACGCACAAGCATTATGCCCAGTTATCTCAGAACACGACTCATATTACTTATTCCATAAAGGAACCAGACGCCCGTCCATTTCCGGCGCTCCTGCAGACGATTCCAATCTCACTGTGGATGAGCTGCTGTACCCTTACCTCAGTACAGATCACATTATACATTACTGCAGTACAGATCACATCATACCTTACTTCAGTACAGATTACATCATACCTTACTTCAGTACAGATCACATCATACCTTGATTTTTGTTTAGAAGAGACTTCCTTTAAACTATAAATTCAATACAAGCTAAAAGTGTCGACCCTGAAAAGCATGTGCGAACTGCACAGGCTTATCTGGGATCACACTTTACGAACACGCATAAAGCCCAGTTATCTTAGAATGAGCCTCAATTATAAGTCAACGTACAGGGTGACGATAAATATGAACCTAAAGAGGTTAACGCCGAGTCAGGATAGGAAGAAAGCTATCGGCATGTTGTAAGAATGGTTTGGCATCTCCGCGTACAAACCGTTAAACATTCTACTGTTTGACAAGTCACTCTGCAAAAAACACCGGTAAAAAATTAGCATAAAACCTAAATGAGTTGAGCCTTGCTCTAGGAAAACGGGACTTAATGCATGTGCGTAAAGTGTCGTCCCAGATTAGCCTGTGCAGTAAGTACAGGTTCATAAGGGACGACACTTTCCGCTTTAATGGTATTTTCGTATAAAGAAAAGTGTCGTCCCTGATAAGCATGTAAGACTGCACAGGGTAATCTGGGACGACACTTAAGGTTCATAAATTACGCCCAGTTTTCTCAGAGCAAGGTTCATTAAGATTATTTTTAAAATTACTTACTAGTTTCGCATATTGATAATAGAACAGTGCATGACCGATATTGATGATTATTCAGATCACCTTGCACTTACTAAATATAGTTCATTAAATTCAATTTTAATTTCACCATAGTAATATACCCAATATTATACTCAATTTCGGCAGTAGCACGTTAGGATGAAGGGATGAACAGGTCAACCGTCTGAAAGATCGGTTTATCGGTACCCTGTCCGAAAATGTTATCCTGACACAATGTTTAGCATAACTGTCCTAGTTTATAAAAAAAAGTTCCGATCTAATTTGAGTTCATATTTATCAACCTCGCCCTTCATTTTTTTGACAGATCACATCAAACATTACTTCAGTACAAATTACATAATACATGTACCTTACTTCAGTACATGTCTCATCATACCTTACTTCAGTACATGTCTCAGCATACCTGACTTCAGTACAAATCACATTATACCTTATTTCAGTACAGATCACACACTTCACGCCCTGTGTGTTTGGTCTCACATGTCGCAATGGGAGGCAATCTTCTTTGCCGTCGTGGTTGCAACATTTGAAATAGAATTGCTGGAGAGAGAAAGAGACATTAAAGGTAATCTTACATAAACAAAATCACTGTACATAACATACCGAAGAAAATACTAGTTGAAGAACAAATATGGCAATGTTAATATATTTTGCATTTATTTTTAATGATTTTGGGGTGATGTAGACTTGTTTTCAGTACAAAAGTCTAGTTTCATCATGAAATACACCAGTCAGTGCTACTAAAGATAATTGTTTAGTAAAACACAAAGTAAGAAAAGACAAAACACAAAGGCATAAACAATATTTGTTTTATGTTACATGCCCACAACGTTTTATGGTGTGTTACTACATGTTGTATTTTTTGTAAATTTGGTAAAAAAGTAGACTTGAAGAATAATATTCTTGAACATTTGAAGTGTATGCTGTAACAACGACTCTTTCTAATCCCAAAAATGAATTTTGAAAAGAAGATAAATACAATAATTTTTTATTGGAAAACATGACATTATATAGATTAACAAGAGATGTTTTCGTCAGAAACACAATGCCCCCTATTGCGCTGCTTTGAAATATTATTATTTTATTTGTTTACCTTTGACCTTGATGGATGACCTTGACCTTGAACTTCCACCACTCTAAATGTGCAGCTTCATGAGAACGCCGCTTTGATTTATTTTATTTTTTTGACCTTTGACCTTGAAGGATGACCTTGACCTTGAACTTCCACCACTCACAATGTGCAGCTTCATGAGAACGCAGCTTTGAATTTTTATTTTTTTTGACCTTTGACCTTGAAGGATGACCTTGACCTTGATCTTCCACCACTCAAAATGTGCAGCTTCATGAGATACACATGCAAGCCAAATATCAAGTTGCTATCTTCAATATTGAAAAAGTTATGGCCAATGTTAAAGTTTTCGGACGGACAGACGCCATATATTTGACATTTGACCTTGAAGAATGACCTTGACCTTCACCTTTCACCACTCAAAATGTTCAGCTCCATGAGATGCACATGCATGCCAAATATCAAGTTGCTATCTTCAATAGTGAAAAAGTTATGGCCAATGTTAAAGTTTTTGGACGGAAGGAAAGGCGCCATATATTAGGCATTTGACCTTGAAGGATGACCTTGACCTT
Source organism: Dreissena rostriformis (assembly GCA_007657795.1). Lineage (NCBI taxonomy): Eukaryota > Metazoa > Mollusca > Bivalvia > Myida > Dreissenidae > Dreissena > Dreissena rostriformis. Next base: position 66,672 of record VMBQ01002308.1, read on the forward strand.
CACCATTCACCACTCATAATGTGCAGCTCCGTGAGTTGCACATGCATGCCAAATATCAAGTGTCTATCTTCAATAATGCAAAAGTTATGGCCAACGTTAAAGTTTTTTTTCGGACGGACGGACAGACTGACATACACACATACTGACATACTGACTGACGGACAGTTCAACTGCTATATGCCACCCTACCGGGGGCATAAAAAAACTATTGCAAAAGAAGTAAGATTAAAAACCTATTGCAAAAGAAGTAAATATAACCCAAAAATAAATGGAAAAAAGGATAAATACAAGCAAAAACAATATCTGACAAATACATTACATTTTGGTTGGTAAACATTTTTATAAAACATATTTTGTCTATGCCTCATAAATTGACAGTACTCACTGCTGGCTGATTCCCATCACAATCCTTGCAGAAGCCCTCCAACTGTCTGGGTCTCAGCACGTCTGACCAACCACCTGGCTCCTACCAATGAACCGCTTAATGAGCCACGTACTGGGAAAACCCAGATTAATGCATGGTCATAAAGAGTCGTTAAGATTTAGCCTGTGCAGTTTGCAACTTTTTAATTAGGGATGACACTTTCTGCCTATGATGGATTTTAGTTTAAAAGAGTTATCCTTTAAAATAATTTTTTTTTACATTAGCAGAAAGTGTCATTACTGATAAGTCTGATCCATGGGACAACACTTTACTCACATGCATTAAGCAAGAGCACAGCCCACATGTTCAAACATTAAACAGTCATTGAAAAGCTGTCATTCCCTAGAAGGTTGTTACTTCACAAATTGAACATATATCTATAAGTCTGTCAGGTAAATGTTTACTTGCAAAAAGGTACTTGGAATGCAGTTTAGGAAAGAACCAGTGCATTGTGCCTCTAAAGAAAACCACAACATCAATGTGCTATGTACTTAAAAGCTGGACTTAATAAATGTGTGTGAAGTGTTGTCCTAGATAAGCCTGTGCAGGGACAACACTTTCCACTTAAATGCATTTTTTTCGTTTAAAGGAGGCAAGTGTAGGCTGATATAGGAAATATCATATGTCTGCCATACTTTATAAGGATGTATTCAATTGATTACTTGCCTTTGACAGGATGATGGCACCTTGCCGACAGGTATGGCAACGGACTCGTAACTTTCCAGCCTGGAGGTCCTTGCACTGTTTACAGTACACATAATAGTTGTACCTCTTTGAATCTGAAAATGTAAACATAAATAAATAATTTTCAGATTATTATTTGTTGACACATTTTAAAACAATAACTATGTAACCTGAAGAAAATTCCTTTAGAAATATTTGAATATTTAAGTGAAGTCTTAGGAGCCAGTGGTCAAAATAAAAACAAACACACAAGTCCTGAACTGATGAATTATTATTAAAAATTAATCAGATATATGAATAGCACCATGGGAAAACCAAACTTAATACATGCATAACGTTTCAGACCTGATTAGCCTGTGGAGTCTGCACAGGCTAATCAGGAACAACACTTTCTGTTTAGACTGGACTTTTGTTTAGAAGAGATCCTTTAAACAAAAATTCCATTAAAGCAGAGAGTTTCGTCTCTGATTAGCCTGATAAGCCTGGGACAAACATTTACGCACATCCATTAGGTCTAATTTTCCCAAAGCGCTGCTCAGATATTTTTTTTTAATATTGTAATATACAAAAAGGTAGCATCATGATGTGCACAAGCAATAATTGTATACATCATTGAAGGAATAATATTTATTGGTGTATAAAAGACTGTTGAACTATAACTCATTTCATGAAAGCCTGCACACAATGTTATAAAAATACTCCAAATGCATTAGGAAAACGGAGCTTAATGCACTTGCATAAAGCGTTGTCCCAGATTAGCCTGTGCCATCCACACGCTTAACAGGGACAACACTTTCTACCAAGACTGGATTTTTGTTAAGAAGGACTTCTGTAACAATAAAAAATAAAAGCCAAAAGTGTTGTCCCTGATTAGCCAGTGTGGACGCACGTTCATTAATCCCCAATTTCCCAGAAAGAGGTTTTAATGATTCACTTGGTTGAGCATGGTTATGAGGCACTCACCACTTGTTTCTGACGTTGTTTCCAAGGACAAATCTGGCTGAACTGTTTTGTGTTTTATCTCAATTACATGCAACACACTTCCTGCACCTAAATTCAGGCTCTAAAACAAGGTAACAATACAGTTTTAACATCATTTATTGCCCGCATTTTTTGTCATGACATACAAATATAATATATTCAGGGTAAATATAGAATTGTTACTACAGAATCGAGTTTTGAATACAGATTGTATTTATTAAGCAAAGGCTAAGAAAAGCATCTTTTTGAGTGGTTCAGGGTTTTGTGCCCAGCGACTTAACCCATCTGTATTCTACGCTTATATAATATTTAATTTATACAATAATGTTCTCATTTTTACTTTTTTCTTTTGAAAATGATCAATAGACAACTGTTAAAAACATTTCAGACATCACATAACATCATGCAAATACAATTATGCTTCATGTGTTTTCTGTTCTCATTAACATGAAAACTAGAAATGACGCGGAAGAGGCCGACGCGTATCCCCACGCCGCATGTTTGACACAGGGGCGCCCCAGGGTTGGTAATGGGGCCATGCATAGTTGAGATTGACCGTATTGTCATAAGAGAAGTTCAGTATCAATTAAAAGTGAATCGGTGTAGATATGAAGAAATTATAGTAAAATGCAATTTTGGGTGGGCATCACATAACATCATGCAAATACAATTATGCTTCATGTGTTTTCTGTTCTCATTAACATGAAAACTAGAAATGGCGCGGAAGAGGCCGACGCGTATCCCCACGCCGCATGTTTGACACAGGGGCGCCCCAGGGTTGGTAATGGGGCCATGCATAGTTCAGATTGACCGTTTTGTCATAAGAGAAGTTCAGTATCAATTAAAAGTGAATCGGTGTAGATATGAAGAAATTATAGTAAAATGCAATTTTGGGTGGGCATCACATAACATCATGCAAATACAATTATGCTTCATGTGTTTTCTGTTCTCATTAACATGAAAACTAGAAATGGCGCGGAAGAGGCCGACGCGTATCCCCACGCCGCATGTTTGACACAGGGGCGCCCCAGGGTTGGTAATGGGGCCATGCATAGTTGAGATTGACCGTATTGTCATAAGAGAGGTTTAGTATCAATTTGAAGTAAATGGGTGTAGAAATGAAGAAATTATAGTAAAAGGCAATTTTAGGTGGGCGTGGCCTATGTGGTTGGGGCGCCCCAGGGTTGGTAATGGGGCCATGCATAGCTGAGATTGACCATATTGTCATAACAGAAGTTCAGTATCAATTTGAAGTGAATCGGTGTAGAAATGAAGAAATTATAGTAAAATGCAATTTTGGGTGGGCGTGGCCTATGTGGGTGGGGCGCCCCAGAGTTGGTAATGGGGCCATGCATAGTTAAGATTGATCGTATTGTCAAAAGAGAGGTTCAGTATCAATTTGAAGACAATCGGTGTAGAAATGAAGAAATTATAGTAAAATAACCTAAAAAAATGAGTAAAAATCTCTGACCCAGCCCCACCCCAACCCCCATAACTTTTGACCCAGGGGTCAGATCAAAATTCCAAATAGTGCAGGGTCGCTCATATGCTCATAGCTACCATGTGTGTAAGTTTCAAGGTTCTGGTGCTAATAGTGTAGGAGGAGATCGTGGCCAGGACAGACAGACGGACGGACGGACAGCAAACAGACAGACAGACGGCGGAGATAACCACAATATCCCCACGCTTTTCAAAAAGCGTGGGGATAATAAAGCTAAATTTATACCAAAAGACATTACTTCATCACTTTTGGCAAGATGATGGCATAAAAACTGTATGACACAGGCTGGTCTGGTTGCATATGGCCTAAGAGCTATTTCCCATGACAAGGCTCATGGAATATTAACCCTTTCCAGTTCAGGTGCAAAGTGAAAATGGCTATATGCAACCAGCATAAAATCAGAGCAGCCTGCAAGTAACTTGCAGTCTGTTCAGGTTTGATCCTGTTTGCTGCTCATCAGTGTCTTAGGTTTGCCTCTAAATTTTGAATATAGTAAGAAAGGTCTTTAATTTATTTTGAATTTAAGGGACTAAAAGTGTATAGGTGTGAAAAAGGATCAAAACAAAACCTGGCTTTTAACTCTTTCAGTGCTGGAACCCAATTTTGAAGGCCTTTGCAAACAGTTTGGATCCAGATGAGACGCCACAGAACGTGGCGTTTCATCAGGATCCAAACTGTTTGCTATTCTGATAGTATTCTTTGAAAAAAATCGAAGAAAATGCTAATTTTAGAAATTCTGCAAACGACATTTAAGCAGACAAAAAATTTCCCAGCATGCAAAGGGTTAAAAGATACCTGGCTTTTAATAGATACCTTGATCTGCTGGTCTGAATTCAGCACCTTTCCACAGAAGAGCAAATCAAACAGCCAAGGATCAAGTTTTGAGTTCTTAGAAATAGCTTCCTTGACATCCTCGACTGAGGCAGCATCGCCGATGTCAATCACTCTCTGAATGTTCTTGGGAAATCTTACATTCACTGTCATTATTCTGAAGTATATAAAAGAGCCTCGTACTGGGAAAAACTGGGCATAATGCATGTGCGTTAAGTGTTGTCACAGAATAATATTGCCAATCTGGGACAAAAGTTTCACCCCAAACTAGATTTTCACTAAATTAAGACTTCATTTTAATTAAAAATACCATAAAGCGGAATATATTGTTTCTCTGATTTGCCTGTGTTTACTGCACATGCTAATCTGGGATGACATATTTCAGTTATGATTATACGAACATGCATTAAGCAAAGTTTTCTAAGAACAAGGTTCAAATCAAACCAGTTAAATTCAAAATATGGACAATTTTTTGTACAGCCATCCTATTTTCTTTTTGATAGCTCAAACAGCAGCCATATACTTGAATACAATGTATATGTGAATTTGTAATTTAATACTTTCTTCAAAATTCCACTTTATATAAAGTTATATTACTTTCATTTCCTCATTGCATAAATAGTTTTGGTAATAGACACACTCTTGTATTTTATTACAGATATTTTAAAAGGGAAAACCAATGGTTGATATAATATAAAACTTTCAGAAATTACATAATCTGTTAATAAGTATTGATTAAATGTTCCCTAAACACATATTCCATGATTTTTATAAACGCTCAATAAAATATCAGTTTTTATAATTATGAAAAGGTTTACCCTCAAGGCACAATAAGAAGTGATGTAAAATTCTGTACTTAGTGTTTTTTTTCACCATTTTGGGAATGAGGCTGGGTCCCTTTGGATTGGGAACAATCCCGTTGTTTGGCTTAAATTAGGAAAGTATTGTTGCCGTCTTTTTTTTTTAACAAATGCTTAAAAAATGATAATAAAAGTGATGTGAATATATCAACAGTGGAAGCAATGGAGAGGACAATAAATTCATTCCTCAGGAGGTGGATGGGGGTGCCAAAGAGTTTCACCAGCCTCGGTTTGTACTGCACAGGCAGCAAGCTGCAGATACCTCTCAGATCACTGACGGAGGAATACAAGGTCACAAAGGCTCGGAAAGTCATTATGCTACGAGACAGTAGAGATGAGAAGGTTAGAGAAGCAGGAGTGCAGGTCAACACCGGGAGAAAGTGGAGGGCTGACAAGGCAGTTGAAGAGGCTGAGGCTCGTCTTCGGCACAGCGACATTGTCGGTAATGTCGCACACGGGCGACTAGGCTTCGGATGCGTCACCCGTTCGCAGTGGAGCAAAGCCAGTGCAAAAGACCGACGCACCCAAGTGCAGGAAGAGATTCGCCGAATGGAGGAAGAATCCAGGCTCACCAGAGCTGTTACCCTACGGAAACAGGGAAAATGGCTGAACTGGGAGGGAGTACCCCAGAGAAAGCTTACATGGAATGCGATCTGGACCATGGAAAGCGACAGACTTAGTTTCTTGCTCAAGTCTGTCTACGACGTGCTGCCAAGTCCAACAAACCTAGTGACTTAAGGTCTTGCCGAAAAGCCAGATTGCAAGCTCTGTGGAAGACCAGCGAATCTGGAGCATGTCCTGAGCTCATGCAGGACAGCCCTGTCTGATGGTCGATACAGATGGCGTCACGACAGGGTTCTTGCTTCAATCGCCGATCATCTAGATCAAGCACGAAACGCGCAGAAGACGACCAACAAAGGCCCCTCATTCATTTCCTTTGTCAGAGCCGGAGAAGAAGGGGCAAAGGCCAAACGCGCATGTGGGATTCTTGGAACGGCAACAGATTGGAGAATGGAAGCAGACTTGAAGAAACAGCTCAAGTTTCCACAGGAGATCACCGTGACAAACCAGAGACCCGACATAGTACTGTGGTCAGCTTCATCAAAACAGGTTGTGATGGTGGTGCTCACAGTACCATGGGAGGAGCGGATTGAAGAGAGCTTCGAACGGAAGCGCGAAAAGTACCAGGCCCTCACAGATACCTGCACAGAGAAAGGCTGCAAGGCATGGTGTTTTCCAGTGGAGGTGGGCTGCAAAGGTTTCCCAGCGCAATCACTGTGGCGCACTTTCAGCAGACTGGGGGTTACAGGACAGGTCCGGAAACGGGCCATATCGGATGTTGCACGTGAAACGGAGTCTGCTTCCTTGTGGCTATGGCGGAAGAGAGAGGAGAAGTGGATAGGGGGACACAGGGCTGTCGACTAGAGACTGGCCACCGAGACCTGGCAGATGAGGAAGTGTAGCGGAGGCTTACTATCTCCTGGCCGGAAATTGATCACTTCCGGTCGGCATACCATAGGAGGACGTAGTGGGACAGTGCCGAAATGTCCGATGAATATGGACCCACCTGATGAAGGAGATAGTAGCAGCATCACGGCTGTATCTGACAACTAAGGTTCAACTTCTAGAGCTTGATGGTAGATGAACTTAATGTTGAGATTTATTTTTGTGTTTGTTTTTAAACTTTCAATTGGGAATTTTTGGATCCCATTTTGGAAAAATATATGTTTTTCCATTAGAAATGGGTCCCCCTATAAACCCAAATTTGATATACAAACAACACTGATCCTCGATTGCTCTATTTTGACGCCTCTTAGCAGTCTATTATGTTTTGCTCTTATTAGGGATTTAGGTTATAAATATTTTAATTCAAATTTTTGTATGCATGAATTTGAACCCCACAAGCCTGATAGAGGCTAATAATCGAACAAATACTTTTTGGCCACTTCATAAATTTTTGTCTTAATGATTTCATCAGTATAACTTTGTAATAAGATAAAAACCTACCTAAATTGAGGTTAAAAACATTGTTTTAAAAATGGCCTAAATGACAACTTTTCTATTTATTGAGATCCATCTTTCTTTACAAACAAAGAAAACAATGAAAGAAAAAACGCATACATCTACCTTTGATTTTTTATACTTTTGATACTAAAAATTAGTTTCAGACCATAAATAAATGTTATTTAACCTTCGACTTTGGAAACCAAGTTTATTTCGAATGTTGTGACAACTCTACAATGGCATATTTTTTACTAAGGGGAGTAACTGCTGAAGGCTAATTTATGTCTAAGGGGAGTAACTGCTGAAGGCTAATTTATGTCGAGTTATTCACAGTAATACACTCATTTCAGAGAAAATTATTCAAAGAGAATTTCGAAATAACCAACATTTCACATACGCGTGTATTGCATCTTAATGAAATATGTTGGACTTGGAAATATTTTGTATTTTAAAAGAGAGCCTATTTCAGAAACGACTTCTGTGGAGCCCTACTGTACCCCGTCATCCAAACATGGATTAAATCAGGGTGAGTAGACGAGCACATATTGACGGAAAAAATGATCTGTTAAAGGGACAGTTTCACAATTAGTTCACACATGTCTGATATCTTGTCCGGAGCATATCTTCAGAACTATTTGACATATCAAATACATACATCACATATAGATATATTTCATGGTTAAATATTGCAGTGTACAAGACAGATAACTCTTGCTTTCAAACTTTTTTGAGTTATTGCTCTTTTATCTATGTTTAAATAGTTTGTCCAGAGCATACCTTGAAAACTCCAAAGGGTAGCAGCTTCAGACTTCATTTGTAGATAGATCTCATTGAAGGGAATTGCAGTTCACAAGAGTCACAACTCAATGCCATATTTTAAGAGTAATTGCCCATGGTTATTTTTTTAATTAAATATTAACCTAAGCATATGTTGACATCAAAAGATTTAACAAATTGAAACTTTATCGAGAGGTATTTCTTATCGATGGAAAGTGCAGTGCATAAGTACCATAACTCTTTGCTCCCATATTTCAAGAGTCATTGACTTTTATTACTTGTTGTACTTAAATTCTGTCCTGAGAATACAAAGAGATATATCAACTTGAAACTTAATAAATGGGTAGATCTCAATTAGGGGATCAGCCATGTATATGGACCATAAGTCTTCTTTTTATATTTATTTATTTTTCCACGCATACTGTGAAAACTTAAAAAGGTATAGATAGATCTCATTTGGGGGAAGTGCAATTCATAAGAACCATTACTCATGCCTCTATATTTTTGAGTTCTTGTCCTTTTTATGTTTATATGCTTAAATTTTGCATAGAACATATCTTTAAAATTATGAAAGTTTTAAACTCCAACTTTCATATGTAGGTAGATCTCATTTAGGGGATAAACAGTGAACAAGAGCCATTATAACTCTTCCATAATTTGATAGTTTTTCCTTTTGTTAATTTATTACATTAAAAGCGTGTGGGGTTCATATATCTAGCAAGCAACCAGTATATGAGGAATCAATGCATTTCATACTAGTTCTTCTTGAATGCTCTGAGCTTTCATGCGTATACATGTACAGCTTGTAGGTAGCCTGCAACATGTCTCAGCGACCAGGAGGGTCAATAGCTGGGAGTTATTGATTATGGATTATTGCAACTACTTTTTATACCTGATAGATCTCAATGATGGGAGCTTAGTATTGGGTCACAAGAACCATTTTACATAATTAATTTTTAAACAGTTATTGCTTTTTGAATTTTGATGCTGAAACTTTGTCCAGTGTATATCTTTTCTTTTATATGAGGTATCAAGATGAAACTTGATAGGAAGGAAGCTTGCATTTTTTGGGAAAATAGTTCTTACAACAGAACTGCCTATACCCATGTCTTTTGACAAATTGGCATGGGGGTATTTCAATCATTGCAGAGGAAGTTCTAGTTATGTTGTGAACTCCAACTCAATTTAAGTAAAATATTATCAATTAGTTTCATGACAGACTTAACTGATAATATTCTATAATCATAATGTTATCAAAATTAGAGCGTCGTTTGATATCTGTGAAAAGATCAAACAAAGTAGAAAACAGTTTTTGCAGAGTTTGTACACAAAATCTGTAAGATTTCTTGCAAAGCAAACATAATGCACAAGGGAAATTGTGTTTACTGGCATTGTTTAAGTTGATTTTCCATGTTGCTTAACAAATGCATTTAAGCGCAATGAAATGAAGCCAGTGAAATAAACAACATTTTTATGCCCCTGAAGGAGGGCATATAGTGATCGCACTGTCTGTCTGTCTGTCCGTCTGTCCGCGGTCTGTCTGTCCGTCACACTTTGTGTTTAGGTTTCGAAAAATGCTCATAACTTCCATGTTGCTGCAGATGTTACCTTCATATTTGGTATACATGTGTATATGGACAAGGCCTTTCCATACGCACACAAATTTTGACCCTGTGACCTTGACCTTGAACTTATGGTCCGCATTTAGGTTTCGAAATCTGCGTTTACATGTAGGTTTCGAAAAATGCTCATAACTTCTATCAAAGCGTTTTTCTGGGGCATATATCATCCTATGGAGACAGCTCTTGTTTTAAATTGCTTAATTAGTTTTCAAATATATTAGCGATCCTTTCATGTATTTGTATGGTTTAGATTAAGAGTATATTACTCATGCATTGGATATAAACAGTGTATTATTACTGAAAGGTGTAAACATAATAAGGAGAGGAGTAAAAATAACTCTATATACCCTGTCTATATACCCTGTACTTGAAATAAATCATGCGTTGATACACACTTCTTATGAAGGCTTGGTTCATTATACCATCATGTTTTACAGGCTTTTTTATACAATCATGTTATATAAACGAAAACAGTGCTTGTTGTTTTGCAGGCTTATTTTACATGTGTATTACAAGCTTGACATTCAGGCCTATTTTACAGGTTTATTATACAGGCTTATTATGCTGGTTCACTATGCAAGCTTAATACATGTGTATACATGTTTGTTATGCACAATTGTTATATAATAGGTACACCAATTACCAGGAATCTTATTACCTGACTTTTGACATTAGATAATACGAATATAAACAATAAATGATATTTTATTGTAACAATAAAACATTATTTTATATAAAAAATATTTTACAACATTAGTGTCCAAAATTACATTGCTATAACTATGAATTTGAATATCAACCCATCAAAATGTGTACAGATCATGTGTAACCTTTGTGAATTGCTACTGCACAAAACTTTAATCATATTGAAATATCATTGTCAACATTTTGATTTAATTTTTCAGTAACAAATACATGTAGTGTTGTTAACATTGGTGTTGAAAACAAATGAGCTGCTCTCTTGGAAAACGGGATTATGTGCGTATAGTGTCGTCTCAGATAAGCCTGTGCCTGTGCATTAGCCTACTCAAGGTCTACATTTTCCACTTTAATGAATTTTTTGTTTTAGGGAAATCGGTTCGCAACAAAAATCCAGTCTAGTGTGAGCCCTGAAAAACATGTGCAGATCTGGGACGACTTCTTATGCACATGCATTAAGCCCTGTTTTCCCATAGTGTGAAAGATACATTGTACGTTTTACTAGACTTAGACCAGTTATTGACTTTTTTTACCTTTAATCCCAATTAAATGGAATGGGAATCTGAAGATTAGTGCAGCCAACTTCAAAATGACAAATTAATGATGGAATAAGAAAAAAATTGTCTGTGCATGTGATAAATATGAATTGTTTGTATTAAAATTCACAGTTATATGTAAATTTGAGAATACATGTAGATTGGATTGTAAGGCTTAACATTCCAATGTAATCCAGAGCTAAGTATGTTATGAAGTATTCTTTACTTTACACTTCATATCAAGGTCATATCAAATTGCATTGTTGCAGAACTTGAACACTGGTCATTTGACAATCAAGGGGACCAACAATCCGCCCCTACCCTTTGACGGCCACAGGGTCAATGTGGAGATGACCGATTTAGCTCTCAAAAAAGTGGGGCTGTCCCCTAAATGTGAAAGGACCCCAGCTATGCGTCATTTACCCAACGTGGAAAGCAGCAATGAAATATATAACCTCACGTTACATCAGGTAAGTCAATAAAAGTTTATGATGGACCGAATTGTTTCAGGAAAAATTGCAGATTTATGGCCCTTGTGTGTTTAGTTGTTTTTTCCACTCCCGGTTTCCAACAACTTTCATTTGATCTGCACCAAACTCAATATTTTGAACATTTCTTTTAACCTATAGGGCAGAACTGGTGTACCCATTAAACTGTTTCAGTGCTGGAACCGAATTTTGAAGGCCTTTGCAAACAGTTTGGATCCAGATGAGACGCCATAGAACATGGCGGCTCATCAGGATCCAAAATGTTTGCCATTCTGATAGTATTCTTTAAAAAAATAGAAGAAAATGCTAATTTTAGAAATTCAGCAGAGGACATTTTATCAGACGACAAATTTCCCAGCATGCAAAGGGTTAACTGAAAGCCTCAGTTGACTAATGTAAGTTCTATGAGTAAAATAATATCTTCAATCTAAATTTTTTAGAACCACCACCAAAGTAATGAAAAATAGTGTACTGAATTATGTTTGTATATTTTGCAGTGTGCGAGGATGGGTGATGTCAAAAGTGCTAAAATTCTGCTTAGCAACATGGGTGCCAGTGTGAAGAAGAAAATAAACATTCGGGATGAGGACAATCTGACGCCTCTGCACTACGCAGCTCGATACAATCAACTGGGCATGCTCAAACTGCTGGCTGACAGTGGAGCTGGTATGACATTAGCATTATCATGAGCCTGGTTCTGGGAAAACTGGGCTTAATGCATCTTCTTAAAGTGTCATTTCACAAAAGCCTGTGCAGTCCACACAGGCTAATCAGGGATGACACTTTCTGCTTTTGTGTTCAAAGAAGGTCTGTTCTAAAAAAAAATTGAGTGAAGGGAAAAGTGTCATCCTGATTAGCCTGTGCATACTGTGCATTAAGCCCAGTTTTCCCAGAAAGAGGCTCTCATGTTGATTATTTAAGTTACTAGATTTTAATTTGTGAACACTATTATGTGAAGTTGGATTGAGACATTAATTTTGGAATTAACCGTGTTACTAAAAATATTTTTTGTATTTATAAATTATGAAGAATTGTTATTAAAATACACCTGCATTTATAATTGCATCATTAAAATTATTATTTTCACAAAACTGTAGTGTTTTAGGGTTTTGTGCTAAAAAACTACTAAAAATTGGATCTCTGACCATGCATGCATACACATTAAAACAATTCAGTGTCACTGATGGAAAACACTTTTACTTTTAATGAAAAGAATACAAAATCTGCTTCTTGTACTAAAAGTATAGACAGAGTAAAATATAATAAACATACCTTAAGAAAATGAAATTCACTGTTTGTGTCAGAAAAAACAACAAAATAAAGTCCATTCCACTTTTTATTTCTTATTTCGACTTCAGTGCTTTTAATGCACCAGAAATAAAATTGCCTTCTGGGAAAAACCTTGAAATACCGGTAAGCTCCTTTTTTGTTTTGTATGAGAAAAATATATATGAGCCACGCTCTGGGAAAAACAGGGTTTAATGCACTTCACACAGGCTAATCGTGGACGACACTTTTCACTTTAATGGAATTTTTCTTTGAAAGATGTCTCTTTTATACAAAAATCCAGTCAAGGTGGAAAGTGTCATTTCTGATTAGCCTGTGCAGTCTGTGTGACATTGTAGGCACATGAGTTAAGGACAGTTTTCCAGAGGATGGTTCGTTTTGTTTTTGCAGTGTGAATATAATGTTCTGCTTAACACAACTAAATTGTATTGATGTCAATCACAAAATAAACTCTTTTGTTTCAATATACATGTAATTGCTTGAATAATTTATTTAAACATGAATAAATGCATGCTGGATGTAATTTTCCATTGAAGGAAGTAGATACACTGAAAACATGAGCTATAATCAAACGACGTTCAGTAAATATGTAATTAAAAAAAAATCAATTATATTGATAATTATAACAATAAACTATATTTAGGCCATGTTATTATGTTGTTGTGTTTTCAGATATTGATGCTCATGACGATGAGAATCTGACGGCTCTGCACTACGCTGCGAGATTCAAGCGTGAAACTAAAAAGAAAATCATTAATGAGGATGAAGTAAGAAGCTTTTAGTACAAAAGCTCTGCCTCGATAGTTTGTTACAGATTGTTGTCTTCTTCTTTTCTTTAGTTTTGCCCATTCCTATAGATTTTGCCACACTTTTAGTTGAGAGTTTTGTTACAGATTGTTGTATTCTTCTTTTCTATAGTTTTGCCCATTGTTATAGATTTTGCCACGATACAGATTGTTGTATTCTTCTTTTCTATAGTTTTGCCCATTCTTATAGATTTTGCCACGTTACAGATTGTTGTATTCTTCTTTTCTTTAGTTTTGCCCATTCCTATAGATTGTGCCCCACTTTTAGTTGAGATTTTTGTTACAGATTGTTGTATTCTTCTTTTCTAAAGTTTTGCCCATTCCTATAGATTTGCCACACTTTTAGTTGAGATTTTTGTTACAGATTGTTGTATTCTTCTTTTCTATACCTTTGCCCATTCCTATAGATTCTGCCACACTTTTAGTTGAGATTTTAAGACGTATTTCTAAGAAAACTTTTGTTAACGTTCTTTATCTAGAAAATTATATAACATTCATTATTTTATTTATTATTTTTTTTTTGCTGAAAATTATACTTACATCTGAAAAAAAAATTGTTAAAAATTTAGCAAAAATTGCTACAAATGTTGTATTCAGTCAATACTTATGAAAATATTCCTTTTTATACAGTATGTCAAGTGTTAATCACTCTATAGAAGCTGTATTTAATGATTGATATACACATTATTTAAACAGTTTAGTGTTATCTATCAAAATGATGACTGAACCTATTGATAGGAAAAGTCATGTTACTTTCTTTCAACGAAAAATGCCATAAAAGCAGAAAGTGTCGTCCCTGATTAGCCTGTGCTGACTTGACAAGCTTATCTGGGAAGACACTTTATGTAGATGCATTATATATATATAATTACAACTATTGTTCATAGGATACTGGTACAATTCCTCCCATCGATACAACAGAAGACACCCAGAAGCAGAAGAGTGTCATCCACTTCCTTATTGGCCGAGGCAGTGACCCCAACGTCCGTGACCTCTATGGGCAAACCCCGCTCCATTTTGCGTGCATGAGATGCAACGAGGTGGCCTGTGAGGAGTTGCTTAGCAACAGCAAGGTTAACATAGAGGTAAGGATGATTACAACCGGAGACTTTATGGTAACTCTGCTTATTTTAGCTTGATTTATCATCTATGGATTTTAGCTTGAATGTGTTAAAATGCTTACAGCTGCAATTTTGAGAACATTTCTTGGCAAGAAGCAATCTTGTATGATTTAGAGAATCATGGTGCTGGATTACTGGGGTTACTTCCCTTAACAGGGCTTTTTGAGTCATTTTCCAAATAAGGCAATGACTACAAATTGACACATCGAGCTAAAGAAATTTCAATTTGGCTACCACATTTTCTTCCTAAATAACCATAAAATGGACCTACTGACAACATTTTTGGCATAGGGAGGAAAATTGGGCTAACACAAATTTTGAGTCAGGGGAAGCCCTGCTAATGCAAACTTACAGTGATATTAAACAGGTACAGAATGTCGAATTTTGTTGTGTTCAAATTTTGTTAATTTGCATTCTGCGAATTATTTTTATCTTTTACAATATAACAGTCTTACTGAAAAAGACGCTATTAAGTTTAAAGCTATTCATTTATGGTTGATTGCATCAAAAGCGTAAGGCTTGTTAAAAAACTAACAAATCTGTTTCCTGGGTAGAACCAATACTTGGTGTCTATGGGGTCTAAAGAATGTTCCCACATTGAAAATCGAACCTGTGACCTCCCGGTCTCTAGGCAGACACCACATCCACTATGCTATGGCAACCTTTAAAAGTTGATTTTAATTTTCTTACATCCTACTATTGGCTGAAGACTATGGTTCCTTGTTAATTTTTTTCCTACACCCTATGATAGGCTGCAGACAAGCAAGGTATGACTCCTCTGCACATGGCGGCCTCCTACAGGCAACTCAACATCGTGCGATTGCTGATCCTTGCTGGCGTGAATCTGCGATGCAAAGACAGCGA
This sequence comes from Dreissena rostriformis, assembly GCA_007657795.1. Classification (NCBI taxonomy): domain Eukaryota; kingdom Metazoa; phylum Mollusca; class Bivalvia; order Myida; family Dreissenidae; genus Dreissena; species Dreissena rostriformis. The sequence continues at coordinate 82,157 of VMBQ01002308.1, forward strand.
GGGATCCACCCCTCTGCACAAAGCCTGCACCGACGGGTCATTTGACATCGTGAAGAAGTTGTTTAACGCTGGTGCCAGCCAAGACGGATGGGTTACCATTCAAAGTGTATGTCTATAGAATCTGAATTATTTGTTGGTAAATTCAAGACAAGGGATTTTGCCATTGGAGCTACACTTAGATACATTTCTTTGCTCAGTAGCGCTTTATTGTATTTTGATGGTGTTACTGACAATATTGTTTACAAATGGAAAAAATGTCATCAATTATTAATAAAAAATAGTGGAGCAATCTTATATTTTATATGAAACTAATTAAAAAAATGCGTATATGTTTTTTATAAGAACTTACTTTGGGACTTAAATTTTTGTCAATACGTGACATTTCTGTTAAAATAATTGATTATTTACTTGTTGGTACTCAGGTTGAAAATATTTGGTACAATATAAGTAAAAGAAATCCACAATTTAGGTTAAATGTCATAATGATGACCAGCCAAGCAGCCCCAAACATTGCAACAATTGGTTTTTCATTGCAGATGGTTACAGACCAGAACATAGATGGAAACACCTGTCTGAGTTTAGCTGTGGAGAATGGCCATTTTGAAATCGTAAAACTTTGTCTGGAGAAACGTAAGCATTACTTGTTTTCTCACATCGCTTAAAATGCACTTGAACTTGAAAGTGTTTCATTCACTTTTGAACAAATATGATACATTGATACTGATAATTTTTTTTATTTAAGTATTCATTGGATGGATAAATGACCAAAGCGCATATAGTTTTACCCCAGTCCATGTGTTTGTGTGTTTGTATGTGTAGGTGTGTATGCTTGGGACATTTTGTGTCTGGCTCATAATTTTGTGGTTTTTGACCGTTCCAAGGCGGTGACCCCAGCTTTATTCTTGTATGTGTGTATTTTGTTTCGTTGTGTGATGTTTCGAACTGTTTTGGCAATTGGTCACTTGTCTAAAATAAAGGACCAACTAATTGTTTATAATGATAATGCAATACTGCTTCAGCAGCTGGAGTTTCACTTCTTTATATTGTTTTCATCATAACAAGACAATTATATTCTTCATTTGGATATAGTGAGAGTACATGTTTGTGTCTGACCAATAACTTTGTTGTGCATGATTGGATTAAAAATAAATGGGCGCAAATTATAATCCTATCAAGACGATGTGTTGCATGCAAAAACCATGTTGTTCACTTAAATGTCAATAGTGTGGTTGACACTTGAAATAATGCATAGTCCTACAATTTTAATGATGTTAATAAATGTTCATGTGACTGTTGGATCTATTTCTTTATTGCATGGGGATTCCTATATAAATTGTCAAACTTTATCATTATATCAAGAAGACATGTCACTTTCGCCAACTATGACGCTCACACAAAGCTCAATGTCACAGTTTTGATATAGGCTTCATGTGTAACAACAGTTACACAGATATATGAATGCTGTGTGTCTGTCACACAACACTCCTTTCTGCATGAAAATACATTTAGTTGGGCATCGGTATCATACGGACACATTTCTAGTTTAATATCATATCATAATATAGATTTGAGCTTTGTTTTAATGACCTATCTGGTGTAAAAAACGACCTGGTTGCAAATCTTTGAAAATAAACAGATGGTGTGCAAACAAATGATTTGAAGTAAATTTCTGATTGTTCATTCAATGGGCACTCAGTTATTATAAATCGTTTAGTAGAGATTCCAGAAGCATTTCGTAGAAGTTCTTCAATTTCTACCTGCTACTAAGTGTTACTACTGAATAGTTTATTGTCACGCTAATCTTCTTTTTACTAAAGCGCTGAGATACCCCTGTAAACAACTATAAAAGCCTTTGAAATGACTCTTACAATTATTACAATTATAGACAGTACATCATTATCATCCTATGTTGATCTGCCAATACATTCAAACACAGGGAAGCCATTTTCAAACTGTCTTTTTGGCAGATTAGCCTGTGCATTTCAATACATTTTAATTGATTTAACAGTTGACATATACTTCCAAAAAATCAGGTGAGTAAAGCAGTTTAAACTCCAGAAGTAATACAGTTATACATTCACTTAAGTGAAGGTGATCTGTATTCAATCTGTTTATTACTAATACATTTCAGGTGCTGATGTAAATATGCCCAACAATCTGTACATGTATCCACTGCACCTGGCCGCAGTGAATGGGGATGTGCGTATAGTTGGGCTCCTGGTGGAACACAACGCCCGCATTGATGCTCTAAACAGTGAGCAGGCCACGCCCCTTCACAAGGCTGCACAGTACAACCACACACAGGTTGTGGACTTTCTGGTTGACAGGTAGGTGGGTTATGATTGATAGATGCATATGAACCTTGTTCTAGGAAAACTGGGTTTAATGCATGTGCGTAAAGTGTCATCCCAGATTAGCCTCTGCAGTCTGCACAGGCTAATCAGGGATGACACTCTCTGCCTAAATTGAATTTTGATTTAGAAAAGACTCATTAAACAAAAGATTCCATAAAAGTGGACAGTGTTTTACCTGTTTCGCCTGTGTGGACTGCACAGGCTAATCTGGGACGCCACTTTACACACATGCATTAAGCCTAGATTTCCCAGAACAAGGCTCATATAATGCACACTTTTGTAAAAGATCCTGAATTAGGTTGTAAAACAATTTGACAACATTTTGTAAATCAACTGCTTTGATGAAAACATGTACCAATATGTGTTAACTGAAAGCCAAGTTATAAAACAACTTTCATTGCAAAACATGTAAGACCCTTATCCATCTGTTAAATATGACAGATGAGTCTTTGTTTGGGTTACAAAATGAAAGGATTAGGATTTTTCAAGGGCTCAATTTAAAGAGATTTAGGCAAGGGTTGTTTTATTGCAGGTGGGCTTTTGCCTTCCCCCATAAAATTGGACAGGTGAGCTTATGCCTGTATGGAAGGGAAAGACCGTCAATATTATATGAAAGCAATTTCTATGATACTTAAGGGGTAAAGTGGACAAAAACATAAACTTAACCAAATTTTCAAGTATAAAGGGCCCATAATTCCGTCAAAATGCCAGTCAGAAGTACATAACTTTGCCTGCACAGTCGCCTTATGATAGTTAGTAAGTGTTGCAAGTATAAAAACAATAGCTTTGATACTTAAGAAATAAAATTGACCTAAACACAAAACTCAACCAAAATTTTCAATTTTCTAAGCATAAAAAGGGCACACAATTCTGTCAAAATGCAAGCCAGAGTTATCTAACTTTGCATGCCCAGTCCCCTCATGATAGTAAGTAAGTGTACCAAGTTTGAATGCAATAGCATTGATGATTCATGAGAAAAGTGGACCTAAACGCAAAACTTAACCGGACGCCGACGCCAAGGTGATGACAATAGCTCTTTTTTCAAAAAATAGATGATCTAACAAGATTTTCCTTATATTTTACCAAGTGGCCTCAAGAATTTTCATTTTCTTATTCATTTATTTTCACCAGTGACTTAGCTTTTGATGCCGCGTTCCCTAATTTAAACACGGTTTAGTTAAACATCGGACAAATTATCCAACCATATTCCATAAAGATTGGGCATAAATGTGCCCCCTAGAGTGTTTGCAAGTATTCATTTGATTAGACCATTTGACTTAGTTTTTTTACCCCATGTAACTCAGTTTGAACTCAGCCAAGTTAGCAATGGGAAAAAAAGTTCTGACCAAGTTTCAAGAAGATTGCTTGATAAATGTGTCCTCTTAAGTTTTGGCAAGATTTTTCTTTAAACTGTCATTGTGTATGGAAGGGAGAAACCGCCAATAGTATTTATCACCAGAAATGTTGCACGTGTTGAGTATTCAGCTGATATATTCCATGTTGCAATTATAGATTATACATACATGTCAAATAATATCCGTTCAAATAAACAATGTTTGATATTTAATGTTCCAATTTTCAACAATGTTAATTTTTAAGGTGGAGACATCTGAAATGTTCATCTTGTGCATTGTCCAATTAAAACTGTTAAATGAATAAAAGTTCGAATATTAAACATGTAAAATATACATTTAATTTATTTTTAAATGGCATACACAGCGCACAAAACTTTGTCACAACTCTAACGCTCCTTTACAAAGGTGAATGCTAAAGTATACAAATTTGCAACAGTAACTTTAACGAACTGCCGATTTCCACTGTAAGCATGTATACACGTCTAGATTAGTCATCGAGTATCTTTACATCTTGCAATGTAACAAGTTTACATTTACACAGTTGGAAAGTCTGCATGAAATCTTCACGCGGTTGGAGCGTCAAAATTATGTTTCGTCTTAGCCATGAACGAATGCCTTGCTTACGGGCCGGGAACCATTGTATATGTAAACGATGATGGTGCACAGATTTTGGGCGTGTGGCCAAGTAACTAAAACACTATCAATATGTCATGAAACAACATTTTTTATCATTTTGACCAAAATATTTTTCTGATATAATATATATATAAATACAAGGTATCTGAGTTCTCTTGACACAGGAAAATCACCTACATCAACTTTTATAAGCCATTTAGTGCCGAAATGGCGGTCGATTTTCATAAACTATGTACACTTTTGTTGGGAACGGTTGCCGCGTGACGAAGAATGACCGCGAACGGCTACTTGCTCACATAAACTAAAATAAAACAATTCTCAACTCGTAGAAATGCTCGGCTCTCGTCTGACCGAACGTTCAGTGTCGATTTTTACAAAAGTAAAAGTATCGAAATACCCCAGCTACCTAACATAATCCGGATTAGTACAATAAACAAATAGGAGTTAATCAACTAGCAACACAGATTTGTCTTTTTTCCACACCAAGCACTAATATAATCGTTATGTGTGAATGTTTATTTCAATCGTGTACGATGATCCGTCCTTCACCTTGCGCTATTTATCAAGCTATTTGTTCCGCGCCTCAGACTTACCGAATACCTGAAACCAAGAACCGTATTTACCCGATTTCGACGTTATAACGCAAACAAAAGGACAAATTTGTGTTGTAAGTTGATAAACTCGTATTTGTTTATTGTACTAAAGTGGATTACGTTCGGTAGATGGGATATTTCGATAGTTTTACTCTTGTAAAAATCGGCACCGAACATTCGGTCAGACGAGAGCCGACCTAGAATGTCTCACTCTGGATCAGCAGACGATTTATTTCATAAATCAATCTCTGGGTTAATGGTCGCCATCTTTCGAACTACTTTCAAAAGTACAACAACAACAATAGTAGAAGACAATTTTAATTGCGAAAAGTTGAAAAATTGAGTACATGTGTCACGGTTGTTGAGTGAAATAGTGTTATTTTCAACTGTGTATGAAGCATGTGAACTGGTAGTGGAATAACCGAATTGTTGGTGGAAATGGAATTTAGAAATATATCTAATAATTCATCATCGTGTAGAATTATCATCAGCATCATTTCTGTGGAAAATTGCACTATTCAAAATACAAGTGTTTCATAGATATGGTGCTTTTGACATAGTTCACTAACCATCAAGACTGAAATGATTCATGCACACAGGTAAAGTAAATAATTGAATTTGTGCAGAATGTTTTTTTTTTACAAATTATTATTTAATTTGACCAATTTATTTTAGATTGATTGCACTGAAACTCAAAGTCTAAAGCTTAGTAAGACACTTAAGCCAGTTTTCTGAGAAGAAACAATACTTGTTCAGAGTATAGCAGGCTCATGCGGCCTCTGGTTTATTTATTTGGCCTCTGCCTTTAACCTGGGTCGCTTTGATTTCAGGTGTTTAGCCCCCATATCAACAAGGCTCTCGACCCTATATGTAGTTATTCATATTGTTTAAAGATTTTGAGAACCCTCACTCGGTGCCAGTGGGGATAAAACAGGGACCTTCTTATAGCTAGATGAATGCATCAAATATGCCAGCAACACTTTATAATCAATAACTTTATAATTGATGATTCTGTTCTTTTAACTACATTACTAATTTACCAAAACAATGTGAAACACATTTTTATGCCCCGAAAGGAGGGCATATAGTGATCGCACTGTCCGTCTGTCTATCCGTCACAAAAATTCTCATAACTTCTATGTCGCTTCAGATGTAAAATTCATATTTGGTATGCATGTGTATATGGACAAGGCCTTCCCATACACACACAAATTTTGACCCCTTTGACCTTGAACTTAGGGTCGGCTTTTAGGTTTTGAAAAATGCTCATAACTTCTATTAAAGCGTTTATCGGGGGGGGGGGGTATGTCATCCTACGGAGACAGCTCTTGTTTTTGCTACTGTCCTCTGCACAAACCATGATATATCTGCATATATGCATCCAACCAAATCAGTAAAACTATTTGTCACTTAATTACAGTAAACTTATTAACTTGTTAACTTTTCAACAAAATATATATTTACATGTATATATAATTATATATAACAGATCTTGAAAAAAACTCACATCAAACTTCAAATTGTTTTAGTTAATTATAGGCTTTAATTGGTATTGNAATCATATTATTATTAATAGTTAGATGTAAATCTAAATACGCGGCGTCTGTATTGGATAGACACGATAGATTTAAGACTAGTTCGTTTGGGTAGATTTTGTGAATATATTGTGCAAAGAATGGATTATCTAAATTAAGTATGTCATCAATGTACCTACTAGTTAGGTTAAAACATTGAATCAAATCTACTTGTTTAGTTTTAGATAATTCTAACATAAATTCGCTTTCATAACAATATAAAAAAAGATCAGCTATAAGTGGCGCACAATTAGTACCCATAGGAACGCCAATAATTTGTTTAAATATTTTACCATTACATTCAACAAACAAGTTATCTAGAAGAAAAGTAAGTGCTGCTCAAAAGTCAAGACCAGTCCAAATGATGTAATTATCTAATATCTGATTAGGTAAAAAAAGCTGTTTTAGTGTTTAAAGCTAGATACAAACACTTCTCTCTAGCAAAAGTTTTTTCAATCAAAGAAACAAGTTTGGATTTTATTAAAGCGTGAGAAAGCGTTGTATATAGTGTAGAAAAATCATAAGTACTTACCTGTGACACCTTATATTTTTTATTTTCAATTTTATCAATAACTTCTAAGGTGTTTTTTGAAATCATATATGTTTGTAAACGTCTATAACGAGTAATGTTTAATAATTATTTTGAATGAAGCAGTGAATAAATAAGGATTTATGAGTGAAACGTCGGCATGGGCTATCGGCCTTAAGCGATAGTGCCGGGCTCTGAGAGCATCGACCCTTAATACTAATGAAGATAATACATAATTAATAAATAATATATAAAAACCATATTTATACCGAAAAATAAGCCCCGGCTTTGAAATAATATATACATTACGCCCCATTACGCCTCATTTCGCCACATTAAGCTAAAATGTATACATTACTGTATTTAGGCAGACCCGTTGTAGCGGGGGCAGGTAGGTAGGGGTTGACCCAATCACTGTACCGGCTGCAGTCATGATTCATTTTCAGGTACAGATGCTTGATACGGTTAACATTGTTGTCTTACACATATTATTTTAACATCAAACTATTTTACCACTTTTGTACAAATAAACGCTTATTGCATATAGGAAAGTCAATGTCAGTTTTAATTACTTCTTAGAATTAATTGTTCGTATTTTGCTTATTTCGGTTTTGTGCAAAGCAGGAATCTAAGTGGACCACATATATTGCCTGCTGCAATGTATTTATTCACACTAGTTATGTAATTATTATTTAAATAATCATAATTTCATGTTTGTTTTTTTATAATCATTTTATATGTCTATTACTGTTGTTATTATACATGCACTAAAATGAGTCCACATGGGTCATTGGCCTTCTGGAAATGCTGTAAATAAAATCTTGAATCTTGAATCATATATTTAAATATTTGTTTAAATATTGACTATAATTATTGTTCTTTTATTGTAAAGCGCCTTTGAACGCACAATATTGTATGAAAAGGGCGCTATTTAAATGTGGTGTTATTGTCCCCTACCGGTTTCACCGGAGGGGACTTATGGTTTGCACTCCGTCTGTCAGACAGTCAGTCAGTCAGTCAGTCTGTCAGTCTGTCAGTCAGTCTGTCTGTCACACTTTTCTGGATCCTGCGATAACTTTAAAAGTTCTTAATATTTTTTAATGAAACTTGCAACATGGATAGATGGCAATATGGACATTATGCACGTCATTTCATTTTGTTCCTACGTCAAAAATTGTGGTTGCTATGGCAACCAAAAAATAATAATCTGAAAATGGTGGAATTGCTGACAATGGTGGAGCCGGTAGGGGACCATATTGCTTGACAATAGCCTTGTTATTATTATTCTTTCTTTGTTAATGATAATTTATGTGTCAACTGTTTTATTTTAAGTGACACTTGGACAATTCCGTTGGTTAACAATTAGTAGCATATACTTCCTATATTTATAATAACATTGCTTTTTTATTGTAAACTTTGTTGAAAAAAAAGACCCATGTTTAAAAAGAAATTGCCTAAGAAAGAGGAACCCAAACAATTTTTAGCTCACCTGAGTGTTCAAGGTGAGCTTTTGTTATCGCTCTATATACAGTGTCAATCGTCAAGTAGTGTGCCTTGTGCGTCGTCAACTTTTCTCTAGTTACCACTCTACAGGCCACATTTTTACCCGATCTTAATGAACATGGTTAGAATGTTTATATTCCCAATATCTTGGCCGAGTTTGAATCTTGGTAATGTGTGTCCTAAAACTAGGTGACCAGGTCAAATTTAAGAACACTTGTTTTGCACTCTAGAAGCCAAATCTATTAATTACTTTTGATGAAACTTTGTCCAAATGTGTATCTTGACAATATAGGTCAGGTTTGAATTGAATCTGGGTAATGTGTCCAAAAACTGGGTCACCAGATACAATCTGTGAAAACCTTGTTGTATAAAAGTTATAGTCATAGAAAATTAACATAATTATAAGTTTTCGACACAAAGGTGAAATTTACATTTATGTCATACTCATGCTATGAGAAACGCCAATAAGCTCAATGATATAAACCTGGCAAACAAGGGAGAGGGACTGGGATTTTTTGAGCCCCTCTGTCAGATGGTTTCTTGGTGGGTTGTTCAATCAGTCAGTCTGTGTTAAATGCTTAGAGTTTGTGGAGTGAACTACATCCATATTTCTCAAGCAATAAAATTGAAACTTAAAATATGTCATCACAATGAAGTGTAGACGTTCAATACACTTTTCTAGTTCTATGATCCACACATGCCTGATTTATGGGCCATATAACTGAGCAATAAGCATGTCAGTAGCATATCATGATATAAGATTGCGGTTTACTTTCAACTTTTTCAGGAGATCAAATTGGATCTGCAATTATGTCATCTCCATGAAGGTTAGATTTGCAAGGCACTCCTTTTTTCCAATTACCCAAACATTCCTAAGTTATTTGCCCCTGCACACAGCTGACAAAACGGTCACATTTGTGACGAAGCAGCACCTGTATTAATATATATTTATTTGCTGATTTCCAGGCCTTGTTGCAATATGATCAAGTGAAAGCTCATGTGAACACGAGTGATCGCTACAACAACAACCCGTTGCATATCGCTGCTATGAAAGGATTCCTGCCAATTGTTAAGGTGAATAATTGGAATGATTTGTTGTATAATTTTGATTAAACCAAATGTGCTTGCTGAAAAATAACAACAATAATACAATGAAATTATAACCGCAAGACATATGTACAAAAGCGAACATATATTTTATGTACGTTTTATATGAATTGTTACTGTTATATGACTTTAGGGGATAAACATGCTCAATTGTTCATAAATTACCATTTTTGCATTGCATAGCATTTCATTTTTAAAAACCCAAGGGGTTTCTCTATGTAATGACTGTTATTGGGGTATTTGTTTCAAGGTCTCTTAAATGCAACTCCTGTACATTTAAAGGGAATAGTAAACGTACATCAGAATGGTGTTTGTATTTTTTAGCACACCTGCAAACAACGTGCTCATGGTGAGCTTTTGTGATTGCCTTTCGTTTGTTCCTCATTTTGCGTCATCTATCGCCCGTTGTCCGTCACATTTGTTGCCCAATCTCTATGACACTTTGTCAGAACATTTCTCCCAACGATATCTCAGCCGAGTTTGAAACCGGGTCGGTGGGTTTTAAAAACTAAGTCACTAGGCCAGTTTTTAGAAAAATCAAGCCAACACTTAAGAGGACACATTTATCACGCAATCTTCTTGAAACTTGGTCAAAACGTGCTTACTTGGCTGGGTTCAAACTGAATTACATGGAGAAAAAGAACTAAGTCAAATGGTCAAATCAAAGGAATACTTGTGAACACTCTAGGGAGCCACATTTATGCCCAATCTTAATGGAATATGGTTGGATAATTTGTCTCAATTTTAACTAAACCGTGTTTAAATTAGGAAACGCGGCATCAAAAGCTACGTCACTTGTTCAAATTAATATATAAGATAATGAAAACTCTTGAGGCCACTTGGTAAAATAAAAGATAAATCTTGTGTAAACTCTAGTGGCCAAATTTATTTCCAATCTTCATGAGACTTGGTCTTGGCTGAGTGCAAAGTCATGCAGTGTTTATAACTAGGTCACTAGGTCAAATCAAAAGAAAAAGCTAGCAAATACTCATAGTTATTGCCCACTCTTCATCAACTTGGTGAGAACATTCCTCCCAACGATATCTTGGATGAGTTTGAAACTGGGTCTGATGGGGTGAAAAACTAGGTCATTAGGTCAAATTTTAGGAACACCTTTTAAACAGTCTAGAAGTCGCATTTGCTTGAGCATTCTTCATGAAACGTGCTTTGTTCTAATGATTTTTCCATGAAAAGTGTTCTATGGTTCTTTTCCAGTTAAAGGTCGATCATTCGCCAGGTCGCCATGGGCGGGGCAGTTATCCTTATGTGGCTGTAGTAAAACTATTCAAACACTCAAGAAGTCACAGTTTTGACTGACTCATCATGTTACTTGATCAGAACCAAAAACAATGTGTTGTGATGATTTCTAGGCTGAGTTCATTAATAATTGTGGCTTTTTAAAAACATGGCTGCCATGGTGTTGGGCTTGTAAAAAATCGTGTGAATCCTACCTTCAAAGAACATTAAAGTTCCTCTGGGTCTCAGGTGAGCGACTTAAGGCCGTTCACCCTCTTGTTCACTTTTTATCAGTATTATTGTCTTATACATGCTAATTTTCTGTTTCATAAATGGCATTCAGTGTCTGCTGAAGAATGGAGGAGACATCAACAGCAAGAATGAAGAGGAGCAGACACCGTTACATCTGGCCGCAAAGTTCGGACGAACCAAGTAAGTTTACGGTAGAGTATATGTATTAAACTCTTGCGTTTTTTTAATGTCTGCTGGTGTTGGTATTCATAGTCGAGTTTATATGGCTTCATTTGGTAAAGTTTGGTTTTCTAGTAAAATTGTTGTTTCTCTTCGGAAAATAATGAGTTTATTTAAGATTATAGGTGTAAGTAGTGTTGTATTGAGTGCTGGCTGTTTAACAAGTTGTAAAATAATACTTATGCTTAAAATATGAGAAAAAAATGCTAAACATTATTATCTATAACCTTTGTATTGCATAAAGTTCTGTAGTAAATATCAAACCGTGAATAAGATCATTCTCATAATAGTACTACTTTCCTCTTCACAATGCATAATCACATAACACTTAATAAAAGTGAAAATGTGTATTTATACAGTAACCATTTGCATTTTTATTTCGAATGTATTATGTGTGTATCTTATTTACTCTTTCATGGATAGTTGATTATTCTTCGGATAGTAAACGAAAATTGTATTTGACATCAGAATGCTGGTTATTTATTCATTTGATCGTCATAGTGTTGCTATTTTTGAAGATATTATGCCTGCATGATCAGTTACAAATCATAATACACGTAACAATAAATTTGTTAATTTTCTTTTCTTGCATGGTTAAAAATGCCCAAAAATTTAATGTTAATTGTTCGGAATATACTGCTTTAATGTCCCTCAATTGTTATAATTATTACATAAAAACTAAGCTTAATACTTACATGTTTATCATAATATCAATTTATCATTGTGACGAGCTTTGTTTAAAACGGAATAAACCTTGAAATTTCTTTATGAATAAAAGTAACTTTCCCAGGAGGTAGATTTTTGGTAGCGGTCTCGATTGTATTATTATAATTTCTATAATAATTATGCTCAACTTAAATAAACACATTTGTAATTCATTTTCTTTATTTTCAACAACCCATTTTTTACACTACTTTTAAGATAAATCAAATGCAAATATTTCATACCTGCATATTATTTATTTGTTAACTGTACGGCAAACAACTTTTCAAATCCTTTTCATATTAAGTAATAGGTTACACATAAACAATTTATTGTTTTTACCCTCACGTGTATTATTTTACCTTTAGACTTGAGTTTTGCGCACACTGTCGTAAGTATTTTTTTGCAAGAGTGGCCTTTCATTTGTAAGTGTGAGAAAAGCATATTTTGAACAGATACAATTGTATTGTTCTTCGTCTGTGTTCCAGAATGTGTAAACAATTTCAAACCAAACAGGTATTCAACACTTTACCAGTTGAGTTTATTGCATAACTTACAACAATTATGGGGTGAAATAATTTATATTAAAATATCAAACAAGTATCAGGATTTCTTAGAATGTTCCTACCTTTTTATTTGACAGAAAAAGTTCTTAATATTTGGTATGTCCATGGAACAATACAAATAAAGGAAAACTTAAAATACAAATAGGTTGGAATATGCAACATCTACATATCACATCTTCTATTGCAGTTATTCAAGTCATGTTTACTATTACTCAATATATTCCGCTCATGTTTAATTACCCCCCAATTTTCCAGTATTGTGCGAGAGCTAATGAAGAAGGACAAGAACATAGTGAATTATGAGGACGAAAACTCCAACACGCCACTTCACCTGGCTGCACTGGCTGGGCATGCCAAGATTGCCCAGGTCCTGCTGGAATTAGGGGCGAATGTGGCCGCCAGGTAGATACATATATGCTGCATTAGATAAACTATCATTCTTAAAATACACAATAAAAATTACGTATCTCCAGACGTATAAACAGATGTATTTTTTATACAGACATATATTTAGGGTAGTAAATATCACATGAAACAAGACACATTACGCAAGATAATAATGTAAAACTTTAAAATCTCGTATATAAGGAACGTGAGCTTGTGGACTCCCCTGGATTGTGCTGCGGCAAAGGGCTGGATGACAACGGCCAAAGTTCTCCTGGAAGCAGACTCCCCCATTGACCCCATGGACAAAGCAAAGGTATTGGAATGGATTTTAGAAATTAAAACCCCATGGACAAGGCAAACGTATTGGCATGGATTTTAAAATATAAAACCCCAATAGACAAGGCAAAGGTATTGGCGTGTATTTTAGAATATTAGATCCTATGGACAATAAAACGTTATGGGTGTGTATTTTTTTAATATTAGATCCTATGGACAAGGCAAAGATATTGAGGTGTATTTTAGAATATTAAATCCTATGGACAAGGCAAAGTTATAGGGCATGCATTTTAGAATATTAGATCATATGGACAAGGCAAAGTTATGTGCGTGTATTTTAGACTATTAGATCCTAAGGACAAAGCAAAGTTATCGGCTTGTATTTTAGAATATTAGATCCTATGGACAAGGCATAGTTATTGGTGTGTATTTTCGAATATTAGATCCTATGGAAAAGGCAAAGTTATTGGCTTGTATTTTAGAATATGAGATCCTATGGACAAGGCAAATTTATTGGCATGTATTTTAGAATATTTAATCCTATGGACAATACAACGTTATTGGCGTGTATTTTTGAATATTAGATCCTATGCACAAGGCAAAGTTATTTGCGTGTATTTTAGACTATTAGATCCTAAGGACAGAGCAAAGTAATCGGCTTGTATTTTCAAATATTAGATCCTATGGACAAGGCAAAGTTATTGGCGTGTATTTTATAATATTAGACCTTATCAACAAGGCAAATGTATTGGCGTGTAATTTAGAGTATTAAATCTTATGGACAAGGCAAAGTTATAGGGCATGCATTTTAGAATATTAGATCATATGGACAACGCAAAGTTATTTGCGTGTATTTTAGACTATTAGATCCTAAGGACAAGGCAAAGTTATCGGCTTGTATTTTAGAATATTAGATCCTATGGACAAGGCAAAGTTATTGGCGTGTATTTTCGAATATTAGATCCTATGGACAAGGCAAAGTCATTGGCGTGTATTTTAGAATATTAGATCCTATGGACATGGCAAAGTCATTGGCGTGTATTTAAGAATATTAGATCCTATGGACAAGGCAAAGTTATTCGCATGGTTTTTAGAATATAAGATCCTATGGACAAGGCAAAGTTGTTGGCGTCTATTTTAAAATATTAGATCCTATGGACAAGGCAAAGGTTTTGACATGGGTTTTAGAATGTAAGATCCTATGGACAATACAAAGTTATTGGTGTGTATTTTAGAAAATAAGATCTTATGTACATTGCAAAGTTATTGGTATGTATTTAAGAATATTAGATCCTTTGGGCAAGGCAAATGTTTTGGCATGGGGTTTAGAATATTAGATCCCATAGACAAAGATTTTAGAATATTTAGCTGTATATAAAATAACACTTCATGTCTCCATTTGTTTTCAATATATTTATTAGCGAATAACACATTTATAATATTGAGTCAAATGTTTCGCTGACTTCTTCACCGAATTTCATGGCTTAATTATTACGTATATGTTCAAGCAGACTCTTCTTTGTTTTGTATTCTCCACATTGAATGGCTTCATTGACATGACACGTAATTTAGAGTCCCCCTAAACACCTCCACGTGTTTGCACATTAGTAACTTCTTCATTACGTCATTGAGCCTTCAGCAATATTTGACCGACACAACCCTAGAATATTTCTTAATCTTCCTTCAAAGTGCGGACATGCTTCCAATCCAAAGTGCAAATTAATATAGAATAAATTATACCCGCTTATTTGAAAGAAGAGGGGTATATTACTTTGCAATTGTGCGTCGGTATGTTGCTCTGCTGTGTGTTGTTTACTTCTCATTCGGTATCTGTACGTTAACAAGAGAACGCTTGTACTTAAGATTATAATTCCTTCTATGATTTTTGCTAACAATGAAATGAAGACCGATACACATTTTGAAAGTCAACAGGTTTAAGGTCAAGGTCACAGGGGCAGGTAAAAAACATTACTTCTTTACAATGTTCAGTTTGTATACTGAAGATATGAATGGCGATTAATCATCCCTTAAGTAGATTTTGAATTATAAAACATCATCATACATTTGGACAATTTATTCCCTAAATATGGGATAATTATGTTAAAGCCGGAAGTGTATGTTTCGAAATGCGTAAGGCTTAATTTCTCTTTGACAAATGTCAACGAAAACCCTGTTTGTTGTATGTAAATTTTGGGCATCCATGTTTTACAAACATCTCTAGTAAGATATTGCTTCTGGTTCTACTCACAGACGACACCTTTGCATTTGGCTGCGAAGTACGGACACTTGAACGTCGTGCAGCTTCTCGTGGACTGGAACGCAAACGTGGAACAGCGGGATTCAGATGGAAACAACTGTCTCGACCTGGCTATCGACCATAACCAGACGTTGGTGGCATCAGAGCTTCATATTACTTAGACAAGAACAGTTTGTATATAAACACAGAAAAATCATCACGCTGTCCTGACATATTTTGCCTAAATTGGCTCTTTCAAAGTTTGCTTTTATAAATGGACTACATTTCCTTTATATTTCTCTTATTCACGTGTTCTAGGAACTTGTCTAGTTTGTCTCTCCCATGAGTCCAAAACAATTGTCAATATACCCTTTACAAAAGACAGGTAGAGATCGTTTAGATTGGTTAATCTCTATCTGAGTCAAGGAGTTTTTCCTTCAAAATTTCAACAGGCAATAGTTAGACCACTCCTTAACAAAATTGGACTAGACCTGAGTTATGCCAACTATAGACCAGCGAGCAACTTATCATTTCTATCGAAAGTGATTGAAAAGGCTGCTCTGTTTAGACTCAACACATGTAAATGAAAACAATCTCCTTCCAAAAAATCAGGCAGCCTACAGACAATTCCATTCTAACTTGTGAATCTGCTTTACTTAGACTAGTCAATGATATACTCGAAGGTATGGAGGAACAAGAGGTTACAGCACTTATCGCCATTGATCTGAGTGCTGCCTTTGATACAGTCGATCATGACATTCTACAAGACGTGTTGCAAAAACAATACGGTGCATGTGGTACGGCACTAAACTGGATAGACTCTTATCTTCGTCCAAGAAGCTATCGTATAAGTGTTAATTCAGCTTTATCGTCGGCACGTTCTTTGGAGTGTAGTGTCCCACAGGGTAGTTGTCTAGGTCCATGGCTCTACCTGACGTACGCTGGAACTCTGTTTGACGTCGTTCCTCCATCCATCACAGTCTACGGTTTTGCAGACGACCACACCGCAAACAAGCGATTCAAACCTACATCTTTTTCTGTTGAAAGAACTGCCATTCAAGAACTTGAACGTTGCGCACTCGTTATTAACAACTGGATGAACGAGAATAAACTGAAAATGAGCGCATCAAAAACGGAATTCATCATGTTCGGTAGTAGACCCCAATTAAATAAATGTCAATCTAAAGAAATAGATATTTCTGGTGACACTGTTAAAGCAGATAAATGCATACGGTATTTGGGTTTATATTTAGACGAAACACTAAATTTTAAAGAACGCATCAAAATTAAGTGCCGAACAGCCATGTACAACTACCTTAAAATCAAAAACACAAGGAAATACTTAACAAAAGAAGCAACAGAAATACTCGTTTTGTCTTTGGTAATATCCCAACTGGATTATTGTAATCTGATCTTGTATGGAACAGCTCAATGCGAAATAAACAAAATGCAACGTATCCAAAACATGTGTGCCAAATTGGTACTTGGTCACGCGCCAAAATACCTTACAGAACTTTTAAAAGAAAAAGTACCAGCACGTAACCTACGATCTACCGTCCCGTATAACGGATGTTATGATGTGTAACGCACAAAGAGAAAAACTTCCTTGGACAGGAGTTTCGGAGTTGTTGGTCCGAAACTGTGGAATGACCTTCCATCAAGCATCCGGACTTCCGCCTCAATAGACATTTTCAAAAGGAATTTGAAAACATTTCTCTTCAGAGACTTGTACAACCTATTTTAATTTGAATACCTGTGATTTCAAAAATAATCGAGACTCAGTTGTACGGGCTTATTTGTCCAACAACCAGGACTCGGAGGACCAAGAAATTAAAGAATTGTGCGGGCTTCTTTGCTCGACAAGGATATTTATTGTACAAGTGACTGGTAACCAAGAATCATTAAGGCTTCTTTGCTCAATGATTGAATTACATTATCCAGCTGTCTTTTAGTCACGCTTAGGCCCTCTTGTTTCGTCTTATAGTCACACTGTAATTTTAACCTTTAAGTTGTGTCTTGTAGTCACACTTGGTCAGTCTATTTGTGACTTGTAGTCACGATAGTTCAAATAAGATTAAAACCCAAAAGAGGTGTCCGTAAGAGTGACAGGTGACCGGTAGCTGTGGGATCTGACAGCCAGAGTGAAGAAATATCCTTTCACGTATCCTTTCAGTTAATGAAAAACAGTGTATTTATGTTGCCAAAAATTTGCTCATAATATCATTATAATTATTGTCTTAACCGAAGTTATATTAATTTATTACATAATATTTTACTTTTACTGTGTTTTAATATTGTAGCCGGTATTTTTTATTGCTTAAGTTTCTTACAGCAGTTTTATTTATATCACACATTTTTAGATTAATAATCCTTTAATTAATTCTGCATAATAGTATCAATCACTCTTATTTTTTATCAATTTTATGTACATATATATGTTTTGTACAACGCCATTGAATATAATTATACAAATAGGCGTTTCATCAAATAAGCAAGTTTCAAGTTTTTTTCAAGTTTCATTCGTTCTCCATCAGTGGCTCATCCTATGAACGCATATGGCTACAGGCATAATTTCTTCCTAGTTCTGACCCTATGAAAACATCTTTTATTTGAATGTACTCTGTTTCATTGATCATAATAATATTGTTTTCAATAACAATTATAATAGATTCGTCTATTGCTCTTGATGGGGCTGTATTGTCTGTTCTTGTTGTAATGCCTTTTAAACATTTCCTTTTTGAAATGGACGGGTAGAGTTTTAATACATGAAATCAAATAGAAGTGCTCCTTGCGGTATTTTATCTGGAATTTCTTTTAGTTTATTCATATAAAAGGTTGTGTCTCGAATATAACTAGGTGTATTTTCAATACATTCATTAAATTATGGTCCTTCAATCTCAGCCATATCTTCTGTTGGTATTCCTATAACGTTCTAAATGGGTTGTATGATTTATGGATCTTTGAATCGGGCTTCCTGTGTTTTTTAGGTTTTAAATAATCTCCCAATTACTTGCAAAGCAGGCCCTCTCAATGTAGTTTATTGGCTACCTTATTGAAAACCCGGATTGATTATTCTTCATCATTTACAATGGATATGTCCTATGAATCTATATCATTCATCTTTTCTTCCATTTTCGTGATGTAGTATGCTGTGTTCACCACTACTATTTTGGAATCTTTATCTGCAGGTCGGATTATAATCTTGATATCGTTCTCTCTGCGTAACCACACTCTCGACCAAAATAGTGACAGGCACGACACCCCCATGGGGAAACTCATCAGGAAGATGCCAGGTGCATTGAATGTTTAGTTTCTCATTCGTATACTCTATTTTCTCCCTTTTTGTCACGTCGATTTATGATATCATGTACATGTGAGTGATTTTACATGTCAATATATACAACCAAAAGAGGATTGTAGAGGAAAGACCAAGCAAGCCCGAATCTCAAACTATTAATTGAGACTAAGATAGTGCTAAAAGCCCAGCTGTATAAAACCGATACTCTGAGCAAGACCGGTTCAAAATTTACCCGTGCATGGCTTGCTTGCTTCTGCTTATTCAGACATTCTGACATAATATTTCTCCTGGTTTTAGTTATGAATATGTTTGCTAAAATGCATACAACACACTTGGATCATTTTCATCCATTATGGCAATGGACTCCACCTTAATCCGTCCACTATACGGATGTTTACAAACCTTTAAACATGAATGACTTCATAAACGATGTGATCCCTCGTTTTCCCACAGAGGTAGCGGAGTTGGTGTTCAATCGCTGCATGGTTCATAACAAGGTGAGCTTTGAGAGCAGCAACTATGAGATCACATTTAACTACGAGTTCTTAGATGACCTTTATTCCATATTGGCATGGGGCGAGAAGGGAACCAGCGACTCTGGCTCCACTTCAGGTAATGTACCAAATATTTCTTTAGTGACTAGCCACACTAATAAAAAGACGACCTGTATGTCATTCTGTGAGAGCATAAAGGGTACCAGATACGTCATCTCTGCATTAAGTAATGTACCACATATTTCTCTAGTAACTCACCATACTTATATCAAGACGACCTTTTCTCCATGTTGTCATAGAGCGAGAAAAGAACCAGTGACTCCGTCTACTCTTCAAGTTATGTACAAAATATTTCCATAGTAACTCACCATTCTAACAAATGAATGACCTACTGTGAAACCATTATTAATCGTCAGGCATTAATTTTCATAAATTTCGTCAGTCGACCGATCGGCGAATTTAAGATCTTAACGGACAATCATGCTCTATGTTTGAACAAAAACAAACACTAAGTTGAACCATATTTTAAAACTTTACCGCAGACATGAGGCATTAAATTCCAACATAATCCATGCACACATTCACTGCTGTTTCGTAATCAAGATTAATCCGGTTTTGACACAAAGGGATGTAGATTACACAAGGTACTTAACTGACACGTGACACTTCTTTAAAACGCGTGTGCAGTACAGCTGTATCGAATGCGTTGACTTCGTTTATGTAGAATGGTAATGAATTAGCGCTAATTGTTTATAACTTTATTACCCATTAGGTGCATTGTGTTTTTCAGGGGTGTTGCATATTAGCCATCACGCAGCGAATGCCGATGAAAGACAATAAACCAAATGAAAAGATGACGATGTGTGATCAACATGCGTATTTATCACAAATTAATAAAGAATATTTTAATTGCTGTTTGTTGTTTGATTGTTTGCGTTTAACCACACTTATTACTATTTTAAATGTATCAATTTATTTATTTTTAAATTATTGACATTATTGATTTATATACCGGTAGTTTACTTTTTAAGAACAAACACACGCATAGAGTTTATAATTTTAATGTTGATATCAGAATAAAAAAAGCATTNTTGTTTTAAAGATTTTGAGTTTCATATGTTGCGATTTCACGGTAATAAAATGTTAAATCCATATCAATGAATACTAGTATGTCACTGGTGAGGGTGAACAAAAAAAGAGTGGCATGTTTTATATGCTGTAAGATGATACGTGCTATCCACACATGACCCCAAAAGAATTTTGAAGTCATTGCTAGCGCAAAGTAAGGAATTTGTCAAAGAATGCTGAAACCAAAATAAAGAATTAGTCGTTTTTGCAAACAAAACGGCCTTCGCCGTAATAAATGCCCTCTCAACTTTCCTCATTATCTTAAAACACCCAAACTGGCAATACTAATTAATAATTTGAAAATCTTTATGCAAATCCGTGACATCCCCTTTTTTCTAAGGATATTAATTAAATGATCATATTAAAACTGATGACTTAAGCCATTGTTTGCATATTGGTTTGCTAGGGAGCCTTTTTGATGATGAGGGCCACCTAACGATAAAGGGCCGCCCGTACACCACAGACTCCGGCGAGTTCAAGAAGAACCACCCTCTTATGGTCATGGTATGGAGAATGCTATTGTAACTTTGTCACTAAGTACTTCACATACGTGACATATTGTGGAACGTGAAATAAACTATTTAAAGGGTGTTACAAATTGTGGGACATTAAAAAAGTAACATTCTCTTATGGTAACGTGATGCAAATATTTTTCCAGTATTACAAGTATGAACTTATAATTTTATGTTTTATCAAATATTAAAACGGAAGTTTTTATTTGAATTTTTATAAGTAAAAGTTAAAATTATTTAACAATTGTGTTGTTTTAATCTCTGACAGTAGGTTATTACTCCAAATTCCAGGTCAGAAATAAGCGAGAGAACTTGTTGGCCCACCCTCTGGTTACTGCTCTACTTCGATACAAGTGGAACAAGTTTGGGCGCACGTTCTACTACGTCAATTTCTTTGCCTACGCCGTATTTCTGACGTTTCTAACAGGCTATGTTGTGATGAATCTTCCACCGTACATGGCGTAGGTTTTCTTTGCATTCATATGTTATGGTCCTAGATATGGTAAAAATGGAAGTAATTAAAGACAAATAAACAAATTAATGTAGTCAGTTTGCAAAACTTAAAAAATGTCATATCATTCTTAAAAAATACTAGTAGTCAGCAAAACTCCAACAAGATGGGAGCGCATATAAATTACATGAAAAAGATTTTAGAGCAATTTTCAACAGAAATAAATAAACATTATTTATGTATTTTTCCATGAAACATCATCTTGGTTTCCTTGATATGGATTTTAATTCTGTTTGTTTGTTTTGTTGGATATTTTTTCGTTTTCAACAGTATGTCAGTCATATCACGGCAGTTATTCAACTAACTCACACTTTTCCTGTGATACATATAGCTTGTTACCAGTACTACAAACACATTCGTATGCCAGTAACTGACAATGCTACTTGAATCAGAGGTAGGAAGAGATCAGGACCAATCACCACACAAGTTATGTGGTCGGGGCGGGAATTGATTCCCAATCCAACGATCTGCAGTCCAGTGCTCTCCCAAATGAACAAAAATATTTGTTATTGAATTGGGTATAGCATCAAGTCTATACGTTATTACGATTTTTCACTACAAATGCGCTGTAAATAAATATTGCGTTTTCAAGATATGATGGGACACTTCTCTGTTTTTTAGGTATCTACGTGAGAAAATGTGCAAGATGAAAATTTGATTTACTAGGTTTCACTCAGTGATATTAAGTTTATTTAGTGTGACTCATCTATTGTGTGTAGCCGAGCGTCTTCCGGAGTGGCCAACCTGACCAACACAGACAGCGACTGCCAGCTGTTGGAAACTGCAGGCTACACTCAAAACGTGTTTGTCAAGATCGGCAAATACGCGATAATTATTCTTGCCGCCTGGAATCTTTTAAGGGAGGTAGGTAGTAAAAAACGTTCCTTAAACCTTTTGTATCTTTTTTGTTTATTTTCTCGGTGGTAGACCTATTTATACATCTGCAGTAAAACCGCGTACTCTTATTAGGTTTTCTCCAATATTTACCATCCTTCAATACCATCAGATCGATTGTCTGGCGCTACAACTGTTTTTAAAGCATAACAGTCTTTTTTAAATAAAAAGGCAGTTTTCTTATAAAAATAAACCTTGTTTTAGGTAAAGAAGTGATTTTACCCTATATTGAAAAAAAAACAGTTATAACGTGCATTACAACTATTGCGCAATTTTGACATGTTCAGGCTGTCAACCGATTCCATTAATCCTATCATTTCCCTCCATTTTGGATCAAATTTCTATATTTTCAAACACCTATATTTTCAATATTTCTCTATGTTTTTCAATATAAAGAAGTGAAACTCCAGTTGCTGGAGCAGTATTGCATTCTCATTATAAACAATTAGTTGGTCCTTTATTTAAGGCAAGTGACCAATGGCCAAAACAGTATGAAACAGCACAAAACGAAACAACATACACACATATAAGAATAAAGCTGGGGTCACCGCCTTGGGACGGTCAATGCAAAGCATTGGGGGTTTAAACCGGTTTTAGAGCGCAGAACCTCACTCTTGGCCCAGCAATATTCATGAAACATTTAAGTGTTAATAAAATTTAACCTCATAGCATTGTAACTCAAAGTAAACAATAATAAAAGGGAATTAAAACGCATTCAATTTAATTACCATTTAATTACTCAATGGTAGGAAGGACCCAGAGCAACAGAGTTACAACCTTTAGAGGAACGATGAAATGAAACTACGAACAAGTGTCAACTATATCTCTTCTTTTTAGAAAAAGATTTATGAATAAAGCATTATATAGTTAATATTTCAGATCATCATCATTTGTTGATTTTGGACATTTAAACATTTTCCGTGAACGGCATATACAAAATTTGAACGCAAAAATCTTTCTTGTTTCACTAAAATCAGACTAAGATTTAGTGTTCAGTCATAGCATGCATGTCTTAGTCGACAATTCCTTAATGTGAACATGTTTAGCAATCTTGTGAATATCAAAATGTAAGCTGTGCCATGTTTAGTAAAAACGGTACAATATCATTAATATAATGTAACTTGTGTTATATCATGAATGATCTACAAATATATGTTGATGCAAGTATTTTACAATTTAATTAGTGCTTTCTATAGAACTTCCGAGGTTAAATACTATAAAGCGTATTTCAGTGTATATAATCAGTTTATAACCGGTATACATAAATTTTATAAAAAAAATCCAAATAATGCTGTTATGATTAAAATAAACAATTTAATTTCATATAAGAATGTACTATCAGTAATTAATTTTTGCCACATGCTTAACAGCTTAAATTGGAAAGTTTGGGAAATGGTTCACCTTTCAACATTCATCAACAGGTGATCTTTGTAACAAAATCTGACTAATTATCAAGAACATATATTAAGATGTTGTTTGGCTACTTGTTTCTGGTTCAATTGTAATGTTTTTGAGGTGAACGGTGCTCTTAAAGAGTAGTTATATGCCCTGTGAAAGTTCTAAGTAGAATGTTTACGTACATTGTTATGTAAAAATCCGATTAAGAGGCTATGTATTTCAAATATTCAGTAATCAAAGGTTTATAAAAGCCCTGCGTCTGTCTAGGGCTTAGTTAATGCTATATGTTGTCAGGGAATGTTTAATTTAACAACTTTGATCGCTATGAGTATAAATAGTATCAAGGTATACATTTAACTAACAATCCAGTTAGAGAAAGAAAACTGTCCCAAAAAAGACGCCCAAATATAAATAATCACTAATCTGTCAAGAAATTCCTATATTGTTTTTTGAAAAAAATGCTTATATCGCCTATATTCTGCCCAAAAAGTTCCTTTATTTGGATCGTTATTTGGTTTGCAGCATGCATATTTTCTCAGAATACATGGATACTGAGATCCTCTCTGGTTTCAGTTGCTACAGATCTACCAGGCAAAGCTATATTACCTCAGTTGGGAGAACCTGATCGAGTGGACCACGTACGTGACCTCACTGCTGTTCGTCGTGGACTTCCAGAGCTGTCAGCAGTCCACCATGTATAGATTGGTAGGCATTGCACATTGAACACTTGTTAATGGATTTATGTTTTAGTAAAACATGTTTCATAATAAAAAGTGCATGTTTTGTTGTTGCTATTTGTGTCTTTAATAATAGATTGTTCCTCTTGGAGTTTCACAATAAGTCCTTGGCTCAGTTTTTATATTTGTGCATCCCAAACGTAACTGTGATAGATAAGAATACTCTTTATATTTTGATTAAGTTTACCGTAATTGATGTGTAAAAATTTTCTCCTTCTAGCGATGGCAATGGAACATCGGCACAATTGCTATCTTCTTGGCATGGATCAACCTGGTGCTGTTCTCGCAGAAGTTTCCACGTTTCGGCATCTACGTAGTGATGTTCAAGGACATTCTGAAGACCTTCATCCAATTCTTTCTCGTCTTCCTCCTCTTCATCATCGCATTTGCCCTTGCATTCTTCTCTCTTCTGCAGAATCAGGTACATTGTTGTGTTATTGTTCGTTTGCTGGAGGTTTGAAGTTAGGTGGTTTGAAAATATTTGATTATATTTATTCATTAATTTTGTAATTAAGATTTCATCTTACCAGTCCATTAAGAGATTCTCTTCTTGAACGTGCAAGAATCTTCGGTTTACGAGCGTTTCGTCTACGTTAGGAGGCCCTAATCATCAAATACACTTTATGACAAAACAATATAAAAACCCTTTACTTCATTAATTATTGCAGATATTTTTTTTAAATAGGTGATGTCATATATATGTATATAGATTTTTGATTCATTAATAAATATTGGAAATGTTCTAAGATAATTGGGGTGGTTAAGAGGACATTTATTATGGTATTTAGCTTTTTGTTAACAAAAAGACAAATACATCCATTTTTGTCTCAGCAGTTTTTCGTCTTCATGTAATGTGTCATGTAATGTATGTTTTCCATTGTTACTTTCGAGTTCAGTTGCTTGTAGTCTATTTTATTTTAACCAGAAAAACATAGGAATTTATATTCATAAAAGGTATCTTAAACTGAATTTGCATTAAGAACTTTTTAGATAAGGTTTAGAGTTGAAATAAGTAGTTCTCTACCGATTTCACTGGTATTTTACTTTTTACTCGATTTAAGTAATACAAATAATACGTTAATCATATAATCATTTTTTTCATGCATGAAGGTCAGTGTAAGAGTAATGTTGTCGAGTTATACATCTGTTCTTTCCTCAACCATTTCAGTCACCCTTTCAAACTGTTTGGCAATCCCTGATCAAGACCTCAGTGATGATGATTGGGGAGTTTGAGTATGACGCGATCTTCAATGAACCCAACGAGGTGGTCTATTACCAATGGCTTGGCTACGTTCTATTATGTGTGTTCATGGTGATTATGTCCATCATCATCATGAACTTACTGGTAAGTTTAAACGCATCGCCATGAAATTACTGGTTAGTTTGACAACATCACCATGAAATTACTGGTAAGTTTAAGCTCACCATCATGAACTGGATGGTTAGTTTACAGGTATTTTTATGAACGTATGGTACATTTGTACGTGTACAAACCCCATCGTGAACGTACTGGTTAGCTTACAGGTGTTTTCATGAACGTATGGTACGCTAACAAATCTCATTATACACTTACTTGTAAGTTTATCGGCTTCATCATAAACCTATGGTGAATTTACATACATCATCCTGAACTTTATTGTAATATTACAGACACAACAATGAACCTACTTGTAAGTTTACCGGGATCATATTGAACTGACTGATAAGTTAACAGGAAACATCCTGAACTTATCGGTAAGTTTACAGACAGCATCGTGAAATAACTGGTATGTTTACCGGCAGCATCACATGTACGTTGATAGTCATCATCATCATCACTGACGTAATGGTAAGGTTACAAGCATCTTCACAAATTGTCTGGGAAGGTTGTAGCCATTATCGTGAATTCACTGCTAAGTTGACAGACCTCAAGGGAGGGAGCTTTCCTCCTAGTTTTTTAAATCCCATAATTATTAATGGTAAGGCAAAACAAAAAATTGATAAACAGTTAACATATTTCAAGATAAAAACATGACAATTATGTTCTTAAAAATATGCACTTCCTTGTAGTGAAAACTTTTTAGTTACACGAAATACATAATCTTTCTATATGAATACATAACAATGCCTAAAATAAATATGTTGCTTCCTCTACTAAAGCGATACTATACATGTTTGTGTCATTAACATATGCAGATGATAGTGACTTATGTATGCTATAATTATTTGACTATTCTGATTGGCTGCCTTTGTTTGTGCCCTCAAAGGTCGGTTTGGCTGTTGACAACATCAATGAGGTTCAGGAACAAGCTGAGCTCACTAGGAAAGCAATGCAAGTCAGTGACACATCTGGAAAGAGATCGATATTTGCTTGTTTTCAAATTGATAACCCCTTTTACAAAAAACCGCTTTTCCCATTGAAAAATCTTTGATACCCATTCCTGCTAAGTTATGATTAATGCAGTTATTGTGGAATGTTATAATTTCCAATTTTAAATATAATTTGTAATATTAATATATCCCATGTTTAATTCCGTTTAAACTAATACATTTAATTGGTAGGCGCTATTTCAAATGTATACAAGAGAAGATGACAACGAAAAACTTAATGAGTGCTTGCACAAATAATAAGTTAATTTTCCGTCCGGGATGATATAGACTTTTTAAGAGGTATGAATGTTCATTCATTTATCTTAATCTTTGCCTGTTTAATGTTCGATATTTATAGGTTGAACTGGCTTTGGATGTGGAAAGAATTGTCCCTGACTTCTTGAGGAGAAAGTTTGTGGTTCGCAAAGACACATTGAGGCCAAATGAGCGTATCAACTTCATATTCAAGGAAGCATTCGGTCTTGCCAGGTATGGGCTCACAGCAGCATCCATCAACAAGGCCCTTAACCCTGAACTGGTAGGTCTACATATCAGAATGATATCAGAGGTCTTTGTTACCGTGTGTTAGCAAAGTATATCACGTTTGATCTTGGTTTGTGTATACTTTATCTCTCTTGATTTGTTTGTGCTAATTTGTCAACATATTTTACTTTGGCTGAGACTTAAGGAACATCCTAATGACAGACACAATAGGATATGGTCTTATATTAAAACCAACATAATGATACCCAGAGTTTATTTTTTATTATATCTTTATGTTGTGCATGTGTGCTTGTTTAGCTAGTCCCTCTGTACTAAAGGAAAATATGTAAACAAAACTCTTTGTTATTATTAAAAAAAACACTCTTTGTTATTCATGTAAACCAAGTTATCGATACTTCATATAAGCAATATTTTCTGTACTGTAGGTCACGATATTGACGACGTTCTCTGTACTTCATCTAAACAAAGTTATTTGGACTTCTTATGAGCAATGATGTGTGTGCTTTTAATATAAACAATGGTTTGTACTGCAGGATATTTAAAAACACCAAGTTCTATGTACTTCATGAAAACCAAGTGCTTTGTGCTTCATATAAACTTAGTTTGTTTCCTTATTAATGGACTATATAAGTTTAAATTCCTCAAAGGGGCAACTGCTTAAACAGTCTTAAGTTTACAAAAATGATACAGTCATATACCAACGGATACAACTTTCTATATAAATTATGAACATAATTTATGCATTTTGAGATTAAAGTAATTGTGTTATTTGGCGCAAATAAACACAATTCGCTGTATTTCATACAATTAAATACTGAATTTAAACAAGGCTCATAAGGTAAATGTATGTTTGGTACTTGCGTTTATCCCAGTAGTTAAAAAACGTTTTAGCCTTTCGGAGACGAGTCGAATAAACTCAAGTACATAAAGACACTAACCATATATTATATTCATCCTGCAATATGTTTTCATTTATGATTTTGCTGATACAAACACATAGTAGTAGTAAATAGTTAAAAGAATAACCAAACAAATTAAAATTACAAAATCTAACCTAGCTTTGTAATATTACAATTGTTTAGGACCTTCCCTGGTAACGCAACTCGAACTAAATCCTTAATAATTTTATGCAAAAGCATAGTAACACGACAAAATATCGCTATATGTCAAATTCAAAGTAAATCAACATTCAAAATGTCACATACTAAAGTAGAACACAGAACGTTTTAATCTCACGTAAATTCTTGTTCCATCAAAGCAAAAGATCAAACACAAAAATGGTCGCCAATATCAACTTTCAAAATGTGTACCACTACGTCAAGCATGATGTTGAATTTATCCCCACCGATATTCTTAATTTAAGTATGTGAACAATACTTCATAAAGTCTTGCTGTAGTGACCGAGTGTTTGTATGGATTAAAATCACCATGGTTATCTTCGCTAAGTTTGCTTCCATGAGGAGTAAAAAAATTGCATACACCACATAATATACATTTCTTCATTGCCATCCTATTTTTTCTTGAAATAAACAGTTAGTTTAGGCATAACATTTGTTGATAGACTTTTTTTGATAAACTAACAATTGGACGACCTATTAATCAAGAAATAACCCCTCAAGTCTTGTTTACTTTTTAGGGAAACTAAAAAGTAAACAAAAACGATGCACTAAATTATTAGATATTGCAGTTTTTGACCTTCACCTTCAATTCTTAACTGCATTTGTCCTTAAATCGAAAATGAAAGGCGGAAACCGTATTTCGCTTTGTGCATGTATGAGCAGGATTAAAGCTAATAGGCATTAAAAGCAAGCTTATCTGACACACAGAGTTTCCTTCTTTATAAGTCTTTAGCTACAGGATAAGCAAAGTTGTGTGAACTTTAGGACGAGATTTCAAAGGTGAGGGAGAGCCAGCAGAATCTCCAGAAGACGGTGGACAAGATGCGCCACAACAACAAGGAGATGAAGGCCCAGCTCAACAACGTCGAGGGCATGATGAAGGCACTGATGGCGCACCAGAACATTACCTTCCTGGAGGAGGACTTGCAGGAAACAGAGGAGATCAGTCCCATGGGTGTCTACTCTTAGTTATCATGGTAACGAGGATGTTGATTAACATGGTTACGGAGATAGTGATGATAACAATATTAGGAGCCGGTTACTCTAGTGACAGTTATGTCATGTAGTTATATTTGTAATGATACGTCTGCATTTTTAGTTTCTTATAGTGATCAGTGTCCTGTGTAATTCTTACTGTTANAAAACAAAACTTCTTTGTTCCACTATCCTAGCAACCACCTAGTTACTAATAAAGGCGCTATAGAGCGCGAAGCGCGATACGTATTATTAATTGTAATAATAAGTCTTGATAAAGGAAGCATTCTCCTGGTCAACATGTATTACAAACACGGTGAGTTAAAATATGTTTCATAAAAAATAAAATTGTATTGTGTTGTATTATGAAATGTGTGCTAATTAATGCGATATTCATGTCAGTCATATTTCATAGTAGCACATGTTTTGTTTTGTTTGTAAATTACTGTTATATTGTTTTTGTTTTTCCGTCAGTTGACTATGTTGTTAAACGTTTACAAATAAATGTATAATAGACATCGACAGACTTTGTTTGTCACAAGCTGTACTCCACTCTACGATTCTTTGTGTACATATATGATTTGTGTATTAACATTCCTGCTTGCTGTGAATGGTTCTGTTATAGGATAAGAAAATAATACATGTTCGTTCTATGTTATAATTTAGGGACGTTTAGTGTTTAATATTCGTACTCGATCGCTGTTTCATATATTATTTAATATTCAAGTTTAATAATAAAAACTGGTATCATTTTATATATACAATTTTATTTATACTATAAAATGATTAAATATGAATTTTGTATAAACTACATATTCCACCTATTCACTATATTAGAATTGCTTCTCTTCTATTACGGATCTGCTTATTTTTATATTGCGTTACAATTCCAAACAATTTTTATTTGTTATTACAATAATAAAAATACTTGCAAACAATAATGGCTAAATAAAACCTAACCGCTAGATGACAATCTTGTACTTTGCTTATCAATAAAAAAATATCCAGAGTAAAATATTACAATAAGACCAAACACTTTTATTATAATATTCTTCACTACGACATCCAAACAGGATTGTTATAGCTAAGACGTAAAATATGTAAGACGTAACAATCATTTTTCAATGTAAAATATGTTATATTTTAAAAGATATGGTCTAATTGTTTACGTCGTATTACTACTTATAATAAAAGAAAAGCAGCTGTGACAATAATTCGGCACTACTTAAATATGTAACGTATATGTTATTGGTTCAGATTAAATTTAGTTGCGTGTATTTTTGTATGGTGTGTTATTGTTTGAGTGGCTTAAAATACTTACGTGCCAAAACCTGTCATTAAATACAAGATTAAGACGTAACTACATGTATAAATAATGAATATTGAATTTTATTATTATGTTGTTGTAAATATTATATATTTAGATCTATATGTGTAGATATATGTGTGTATATGTTGTACATACAAACTTAGATAAATATTTTATTTATTATTTTACCTATCCTGTTATTGTTTAGTAATATCGTTTTATATGACGTAGGTTCATACATTTTATAGTCTCTCATAACTCTATTAGAGTGGTTTTATACATGGACTTGTTTAGTTTGCTACACGTTTGATATACCATGAATGTATAAAAGTGAGACTCAAATAAACTGTCTGTCTTCTGTCTGTCTGTCTACTTATGAGTATTTTCTGTGTCGGTTGTGTATAGTCTATTCGTACCTGGCGTTGGTAGTGTACAGTCTGTTCGTACCAGGCGTTGGTAGTGTACAGTATGTTCGTACCTGGCGTTGGTAGTGTACAGTCTGTTCGTACCTGGCGTCGGTAGTGTTTAGTATGTTTGTACAAGGCGTCGGTTGTGTAAAGTCTGTTCGAACCAGGTGTCAGTAGTGTAAAGGTTGTTCGTACCAGGCGTTGGTAGTGTAAACGTCTGTTTATACCAGGCGTTGGTAGTGTCCAGTCTGTTCGTACCAGACGTTGGTAGCAAATAGTCTGTTCGTACCTGGAATCGGTAGTGTATAGTTTGTTCATACCAGAAGTCGGTAGTGTATAATCTGTTCATACCAGGCGTTGGTAGTGTAAAGTCTGTTCGTACCATGCGTCGGTAGTGTATAGCCTGTTCGTACCAGGCGTTGACAGTGTATAGTGTTTATACCAAGCGTTGGTAGTGTATAGTCTGTTCATACCAGGCGTAAGTAGTGTATAGTCTGTTCGTACCAGGCGTTGGTAGTGTATAGCCTGTTCGTACAAGGTGTAAGTAGTGTATAGTCTGTTTATACCAGGCGTTGGTAGTGTAAAGTCTGTTCGTACCAGGCGTCGCTAGTGTAGTTTGTTTGTACCAGACGTCGGTAGTGTAAAGTCTGTTTGAACTAGGTGTCAGTAGTGTATAGTCTGTTTGTACCAGGCGTTGGCAGTGTATAGTCTGTTCATACCAGGCATTGGAAGTGTATAGTATGTTCGTACCAGACGTCGGTAGTGTATAGTCTGTTCATATCATACGTTTGCAGTATATCGTCTGTTCGTACCAGGCGTTGGAAGTGTATAGTCTGTTCGTATCAGACGTCGGTAGTGTATAGTCGGTTTGTACCAGGTGTCAGTAGTTAAGAGCCTGTTCGTACCAGGCGTCGTTAGTGTGAAGTCTGTTCATACCAGGTTCGGCAGTGTAAAGCCTGTTTGCACAAGGCGTTGGTAGTGTATAGTCTGTTCGTACCAGGCGTCGGTATTGTATTACTTGTTCGTACCGCACGGCTGTGGTGTATAATCTGTTCGTAATTAACTTCGGTAGTGCATAGTCTATTCGTACGAAGCGTAAGTAATGTATAGTCTGTTTGTACCAGGCGTCAGCATTGTATTGAATGTTCGTACCCGGCGACTAAAGTGTATAGTCTGTTCGTACCAGGTGTCGGTATTATAGTCTGTTCGTACCAGGCGTTGGAAGTGTATAGTCTGTTCGTAACAGGTGTCGGTAGTGTATAGCCTGTTCGTACCAGGCGTCGGTCGTGTATAGTCTGTTCGTAACAGGCGTCGGTAGTGTATAGTCTGTTCGTACCAGGCGTTGGTAGTGTATAGTCTGTTCGTACCAGACGTCGGTAGTATAGTCTGTTCGTACCAGGCATCGGTAGTATAGTCTGTTCGTACCAGGCGTTGGTCGTGTGTAGTCTGTTCGTACCAGACGTCAGTAGTGTAGAGTCTGTTCGTACCAGGCGTCAGTAGTGTATAGTTTGTTCGTACCAGACTTCAGCAGTGCAAGTCTGTTCGTACCAGGCGTTAGTAGTGTATAGTTTGTTCGTACCAAGCGTCGTAGGTGTATAGTCTGTTCGTACCAGGCGTCAGTAGTATAGTATATTCGTGCCAGAAGTCGGTAGTGTAAAACATGTTCGTATCAGGTGTCGGTAGTGTATAGTCTGTTCGCACCAGAGGTCGGTTGTTTATAGTCTGTTGGTATCAGGCGTCGGTAGTGTAAAGTCTCTTCGTACCCGGTGTATAGTTTGTACCCAGCGTTGTAAGTGTTTAGTCCGTTCGTACCATGCGTCGTTAATGTATAGTATATTTGTAATAAGGATGCGTTTTTATGGCCTGTTTGTAGAAAGTGTCAGACTTGTATATCTTTGTGCAAAGCGCCTGTAACGTATAGCCTATTCGTACCAAGCGTCGGTCGCTTATAACTGTTCGCATCAAGCGTCTTTAGGTTTATACAATGTTCGTACCAAGCGTCTGTAGAGGATAGTTAGTTTCTTAGCGAGGATTTTCAAATAATAACATTCTTGATAACATTTTTAAGTGTTACTTGTAAAATGTTTTAAGTAAAATGCTCTATTAACTTATAATAGATTAAGTTTATATTACATGTTGCAGATTACATGCTGGATACACTGCAATACACATTATTTACCCAATGATATAGGTTATCATGCTAAATGTCAAATGTATATTTAGATATGAAATATACAGTATGTTTCATTGAATACATAAACTAGACATATGCACTTTTGCAAATGTTTTTGCATCAGAAAAATTAAAAATTACATAATCCAATGATGGAAAACGAAAATGAAATGAGGATGCACATATATTCTAGTATACAACATTAAAAATGAAAAGTATATGAATTATGAATATGAAAGTAAAATTTAGTAATTTAAAGTCAATTATTTTGCTACTTTAACACTGTGTAGATCAATTTTGATCGTAGCGGACATTGTCCCATTTTTACAATATCAAAATATTATATCTTTAATCAATTTGCAATAATTAAAAACTGGAGCGATTTTTGTTCAGAACGATTCTTGGCAGCTTAAAAGAAGGCGCAGACTGAAACAAAATAATGCATAAATTGTTCATTTTCACGTGGTTTTTAATATAAACGTCTACCGTACATAGATGATGATTTGTATAATCAAAATTACTAAAAGCATTATTAAATCCATCTAAGTACTAACTGAATTCCTCGAAATGCATTACTTAGTAGATGACGTAGGCATAAACCATCACGCATCAATATAAGTTATTATAATATATAAATATAATTAAAATTGAGTTTTACACGAATTATGACAGTCAGTTAAATCACCATTTAAAAAAATCGCAAATCGAGAAAAACACAATAACACCATCGATAAAACATATTTAAAACGTACTTGTACGTGACCGGTGGTGGTGGTGTTGCCACTAAAATCTAGTGCCACGGATTTCCATGCCGTATATCTGAGAGCGTCTGATTCACCTTTTAACATACATGTGTAAGGCAAATCACTGAGTAATAGGAAGAATCCGTTAAATTATGGCATTTTGAGAATAATTCAAGCAACTCATAATTCAATTAGTCAAAAGGAGGACATACATATTTTGATATACAATTATATGTTTACACCTTAGAGCCACGCATGATTCAGAATCACTTCAGTGAGAACAAGTAAGATGTGTCAAACAACCCCTGACCAAGATTATAGGTACCTATAC
Source organism: Dreissena rostriformis (assembly GCA_007657795.1). NCBI lineage: Eukaryota > Metazoa > Mollusca > Bivalvia > Myida > Dreissenidae > Dreissena > Dreissena rostriformis. The sequence continues at coordinate 116,562 of VMBQ01002308.1, forward strand.
TACATATGGGCCGTGCTCTGTAGACAGTGGGGTTTGATGCATGTGCGTAAAGTGTCGTCCCAGATTAGCATGTGCTGTCCGCATAGTCTAATCAGGGACGACACTTTACGCTGTTATGGTATTATTTTCGTGTAAAGAAAGTCTCTTCTTCAAAAAACCAGTTTAGGCGGAAAGTGGCGTCCCTGATTAACCTGTTCGGACTGCACATGCTAATCCGGGATGATATTTTACGCACATGCATTAAACCCCCTTTTCACAGAGCACGGCCCATATCTATAACAACTACCATAGTTCGGATGGCCCTCGTCTTTCGGAAACTTCAAATTCGTTTGCTTTTCATGTTGGAATGCTCTGCAAAATGACGATGGAATGTTTGTTACATTCATATATAATTGTTCACAAGATTAAAATTATACCATAATATCTAAACCCACATTCTTTCCATTTGTGTATCCACAAAATCAAGTTTAATACAATGTAATTTGGATGAGTAACCAGTTTCATGTAAATTCATACCTGTTGTAGTAAGCTTCTTTTTTCTTAAGTTTCATTGCTGTTCGGGCCTTTCGCTTGTTTAGGGCGTATACAACTATGATGACTCTGAGGAGTAATAACATGCCTAATGATACCGTCACACCTACGATAAGTCTAATCGAGTCTGTAGAATATGCAAATATACAATGCGAGTAGAGCAGTGGTGTCCACAACTTATGAGGATATATACATACATATTAGCTCTAGTATAGGCCCTACGACAGAATATCTACACATTCGATCATTTCCTAGAATTGTTTTATACACCAAGCGATTCAAAACAATAATTAAAAGTCAAACACGCCCTAATATAATATTTATTGCTTTAGATGTTATAGACATAAGGTTTAAACTTAACATGAATTTACCTCTTGAGGCCACATTCTGAATACATTTAGGGATTCCATTTTCAACAACACAAGCCATACCAAAACCACAATCGCCCGTATACACTTTGTATAGGTCGCACATTACTGACGCATTTGCTAGGCTATCTGTTGCAAGAGATAGATACAGAAATGTGAAAATATGAAAATATGATCAACCCGTTGAAATGGTTGAATTTAGAATATCTTATCGGCATTTTCACAATTAAAACAGTGTTAATTGTATAATCATAATCATCGTGCGTCGCTCACGTATCTCTGAGCGGTTTTAATCATTTTGAAATTGATTCAATGTAAGTAATGTTTAAAAAGTAAATGTGAAAGCGTTTCATGTACCTGACTTCGCTGTTACTGTTTGTCCGTCAAATTCGAGCTGTGTGCCATTTGCCATTTGCACTAAAGCATTGGTAACCGCATTAGATGCGTTCGAAGAAGTCATGTAATATAGTGTGTAGGCCACGTGTAAGCTTCCTGTCTTGTAATTATGTCAGCAATATAAGTATATGTAAACCAGGTGTAATATGAGTCATGGAACCGTCATATATTTTTTCTGATATTTATCAGCGTTTCTTATCGAAAACATCATTAATAGACACTTACCTGAGATTGTTGACCACAATAGTGATATCCTTGATGAAACGCGACCAATATTGCTTGAGCTAAGATAAAGAAACGTATACCACGTGAAATTATAAACCGTAAGTATAAATTATGTTTACGTGATACACATATACAGGAGTCAGACTCATAAAATAATTTATGCCATCTTTCAACTCTACAACAACACATATGCGCCACTAGGACAATATCATTCTGTAGTATAGATCACTATTGCTTGGTTAAGAACACCTACCAACAACTGGACATTTTCCGCATACACTGCAAAGGTGCTTTCAACGGACAAATCCAGGTCGTTGTCGGAAATTTTCAATGTTATCTCGAGATGCAAAGCCTCTTTTTCTTCTGAAACTTATTACCACTGCTATTTAAAAATCAACGGCTAAAACGTACACAAGTTCTGAGACAACAAATTGCAATGCACGGTCACAAAAATAATGAATGCCATGTTTACATATATACATACACATTTTAACTGTTGGCATAGTTGTAAAACCAATCACCACTGATTTACCTTTAGAAACGTTTTCACACATTCTTCTTGTTTCATCTAATACAAAGCCTTTCTTGCAGAAACATTTGTATCCACCCAAGGTATTGTGACATTTTTTTTGGAATCGACGCAAACATCGGTCTGGCATTCATCGATGTCTTCTTCGCACGTGTTGCCTTTCTAAAATTCGGTACAAAAGCACGACCCATGGACATGATCGCATGACTGGGTCTGAGACAGTGTGTTATGTGTTGTGCACTGACAAGGCATTGAACACTTGTCCCCATAGGTGTTGTCCGAACAAGCTGTAAACAAGTTGTTTTTTTAATTTAGACATAAAGGAAACAGTGTGAGCAAAATTATAAGATGTCTCAATGGGTTATAACAGACATACGCCAATAGTAATATGAAATCGGATCCAACCTATACACTTGTTTCCTGGTAAGCTTCGTCTGAACCCTGTATTACAAATGCATTCGTAGCTTCCTGGTGCTTCAATGCACGTTAAATTAGAAGAACACGTTGTATTGTTATCGCACTCTTTGACATCCTCATTGCACGTCTTGCCCGTCCAACCTGGTTCACAGATGCACGAGCCGTCGTTCGTTTTACACTCTGACGTGTGTGTCATATTGCAAGGGCACGTTTCTTGACAGCTGGCTCCAAAGTGACCTTGTTGACACTCTGAATCAGTTAATGTATCAAATTTAAACAGTAAGATTGGCTAGAGATTATGAATAAACAGACGTTTATACGTCAAGAAGGCTAAATAATTGTAATGTTGTTTATTCACACAAAAGTAAATATGAAATTTATGTATAAAATAAAATAACATAATACAATAATATAACACGAGCTGTTTAAAGAGCTGTTAAATGGAGCGTTTATATATTCAATACATGTGATTTTTAGTGTATACATTATTACCAAAAAAAATGAATTCATACATACCTTGGCATTGTTCGAAAGCGTTTTTCAGATATCCTGTATTGCATTTGCACGTGTATCCACCGGGGTTGTTGACACACGTTGAGCGCGAAGGGCAGATGTTAGCAGATGTGATGTATTCGTCAACATCTTCGTAGCAGTCTACGCCTGTCCATCCTTTCTTACACGTGCATGTCCCACTTGTGCGAGTGCACATTAGTGTATTTGTAGCATTGCAGATACATATGTTTGCACACTTTTCACCGTGTGTCCCTTCATTGCACACTATAAAGTAAAAACAATAATACGAAACTATCTTCTGTTGGTGCTTTATACATATAGAGCTTAATATTCTGATTTAAGTTAAAATGACGCGTTCTAACTAACGCATTAAAATTAAGTAAATAAGATCTAATTAATATATAGTATTTACCCTGACAAGTGGTATTGTCGTCTTGCAAGAAGTAACCAAGTTCACACTGACAAAAATAACTACCGAGAGTGTTGTTGGAAATCTGGTTACATCGATGCTGTCCTGTTTCACACTCATTAACGTCTGAAACATTTACCCCAGTTTTTTTATCTCGATCTTTTTGATAATATATTTTAATGTATAATGTTTTAATGTATTTACCTATGCAAGCATCAATAACCCCATGATGTAAGAAAAACAAGAAATCATTATTCGTTAGCGGTTAACACTCTTGACCTAATAACAGAACTTGTACTATTTTAAGGATGAGTAACGATTACGCAATATTTGTTTTGATTTGAAGGACAAGTATATGCATAAAGAGTTGTATAAACTCAATACTCTTTCGCCGACGTATTAATATACGTGTGCTCTATGTTTATATTTGCTTGTACCTTATTGTGTTTTGTGTCTTTAAATCGTTTTTGCAAACGCATGATTTAAAATTTGTTTCAATAAATTAACAAAGATATTTATTTCACGTAGATTCAACTGTCATTGCAGTACATGTACCCTGTATTAATCATCGACGTTGTTTTGCGTCATCTGTGACATCACTTGTTTGCCATAAGCGATGTAATATGTGGATATTTGATGAAAAGCATCTATGAAGATGCATCGGTTTTGCTGATGATAAAACAGGTTCTTTTTATTGCAATATCTGTTAAAGCTTATGCAAACAATTTGTGTTTTTAGTGGAATAAAAATTAATCCATTAATTCGCATAGACATTGTGTTATATTGTTGGCCTTTTCGACAGACACAGCGTGTTTATTTTTCAAGTAAATGATATCACATGTATGTTTTCATTTTAGTACTTTGCAAGCAGTTTTTGTTTATATCAATCATGAAAGAATATTACTCTTTGTAATATTTTAATGCGTATGCTGCTACAAATGGATCATGTTTAGGTAACTTTTTAAATATATTATTTTCATATTACATTATTGTATTTAAAAATCCGTAATATAATGTTTATTTAAAAGGGCCTTTTTACAGAAGTTGGCATGTATTGAAGTTTGTCATTAAATGCTTTATATTGATAAATGTAAAGTTTGGATCTTTATAGCTCCAGTTAACAGCAAGAATAACTTAAGAAAAAAGTAACCCTAAACAGGGCTCGCCCTGGAGTAAAAGTCTATCGCTTAGACCACACGGTCATCCATCCTCATACGATAAGTGATGTGTTTTATACTTTATACAAGCAATCCTCATTATTCAACGTTTCGCGTTGCAACGCTTAAAATTTTCAGGTTTTAAAGGCCCAATAAAGGTAACACATCCAATTATTATGCATATAAACTGGTCTAATTTTTACTCGATTTCAGTAACTCTTGCATAAAAAATGCTAATAACACAGCTTAGGTGCAATGTTGTCAAGAATTATGGAAGATATGCCCGTTTCATAATTGGAAGAAATGTTTACAACTTTGCAACTAACGTGATGTGTAGACTCAAAGCGGTGACGTATGCTAAAAAGGAAATTCAATTTTAATTCTATTTTAAACAACTTTTTACAAGCAGAAAGTAACTTATTAGATCACTACAAACGTTTTAATTATTAAGAAGAGACCTACTTTGTGAGTGATACCGGAAAACGTTGAAAATCAACGATATATTTTTGGTGACCTGAGTCACTTTTACTTTCACTTTTCCGAGTAAACAGCGATGTAAATAAACTGATTAATTGTTTGTAAACACAATTGACTTGGAGGATACTGTATTTTGAGCTCAAAACAAGTTGTATTGCTAATTTTTTATGGTAATGTCCAATAGCATATATATATTGTTTTTTGATAACCTTTAAAAATAAAATATGAAAAAAATATTTAAAAATCGGTAAATAATTACGGATCGTCTCCTTTATAAGGCCTTTAAAATCATCAAAAGATGCATATAATGGATATTATATTAGAGCATGGTAAATGTTTAGTATTACTGTTTCCTCACAAATATCATAACTTCAACGAAAATTTGTGAATCTTTTTTTTTTTCAATTTATCAAAACGAGAAAAAGCCCCTTTAAGGATTGAAATTAATTTAGTAACGTTTCTGCGATTAAGCACACATCGTGGTATTATCAATTTGAGAATTGCGTTCGAAATCGCATTATTGAAATCAAAGTTGTATTCTATCCTTAAATTATTTTCATTATCACGAAGTTTAACTTGTTTTACCGTGCACTTTCACCGTTGTCTGAGAATTAATTGTAGCATAAATTTGATTCTGAATAGTACGTGCTTGTGAATTTTAACGCCGAATAATATTTCGGTTGTTATTGAGTAGATGATCTACCTGTACAGACTGGACCATTGTATCCCTTCGGGCATACACACACTACATTGCCATTAGTAACGGAACAGGTAGCGTTTGTAGAACAGGTTACCTTTTGCTCGGTGGTACAACTTTCTGCCGCTGAAATATTAACAAAAACCTAATTCGATACAGTTTCTTTGTGTACATTATGAAGTACATGGTTAGCACTGTTAGTTTCCGGTAAAATTAAGCCCCGGAATTAAGCTTTGCGTCTGAAACTTATGAAGGGCGCATGTTGTGTTTATATTTAAGTTAAACAATATATTATCAATTTTATATTATCAGATTTGCATTTATACGTACGTATACACGACTTCCGGTCGATAAGGTCAAGCAAAAAACCCGCTTGGCACGAACATCTGTAGCTACCAATAGTATTGTCACATTGCTGTTCACACCCATGAGCTCCTTTGCATTCGTTTATGTCTAGTGAATAAAATATATAATATAATCATCATTATAGTATAATGTAAATGTATAGTATGCTATGTATAGTCTATTTTTCTGGACATTCAACATGCGATTACTTTTTGCATTCAAGTGGCACGATTGGTGTCGTTATTTTAAACCATATACAACTGTATCAAAGTGTCCGGTTACATTCGCATTTATTAAACTGATGAAAAACAAACTCGCAAATAGGCTTTTTTCAATTGGTGCATATGCGCATAGAAATAGCAAATACCTAAGCATTGTCCTGGCTGTAGAAGAAAACCAACTCTACAACCACATGCGAAGCTTCCTTGTGTGTTGGTGCAAGTCTGGTCACAGTTATTCAGGCCTGTATCGATGCATTCATTCGTGTCTGCATAATGAACATATTTAAACAATATTACTACTATTGTTTGAAAAAGTTACTAAGAAAATAGCTTACAAGAAGTCAGATATGTTGTAGACATATGCGATATTACTAATATACATGCTGTTTATAGTGACACCATATCTGCAGTATGTATTAATTAACACTTTGTAAAGACAGATGTGTTTGAGCAATTTAAAGTCTTAGTTTTCAATTAAATGTAGCACAACACGCGCATACCCTCACATAGCCCTGAGGTTGAATTTCTCTTATATCCCACCATGCATGCACAGGTCGCGTTGCCAGGTGTATTCAAACAACGTGTGTGCGGTTAATTACACGTTATCAGGTTGTATATGCATTCGTCAATGTCGACGTCACAACTGACACCAAACCATCCCGAGTCGCAGACGCAACCTTTGGAAAATATTAAATATTCAACTGAAACAATCTTTATACCTAGACAAAAGTTGTGTATTCTTGTGCATACATACATAAATTTTTAATTTGCGCTTAGTTAAGAGTGTTTGGATTAATTTCGAATATAGAGAATACATGGTTGATGCCGAGATGGAGAAAGTTTATCCGGTGAGGCTTAGACAAAGAAAATAGGGCGAGCTTTAGCGAGCCCTATTTATCTTTTTCGGGCCGAACCGGATAAACTTTCTCCATCTCGGCACCAACCATGTATTCTATTTATCCTGCTTCATGCCGTTGTTACATTTTATCAAAGACACATGATAAATTGATATAATCATATAATTATACTTGTCGGGCCTCCTACATGTACAAAACATTCCAGACGACCGAATAACTACCGATTGTGTAACGTAAAAAATAGTTCCACTTTAAACAGTTCCTTTTAATACCTATTGGATATATGAGAAGAAATACAAATCGAATCGAGAATGTGATATTTGTCTTGGTAAAAATGAAAACAAATGCAACAGCAAAACAAAACCTTAATTTTGTTTACCTTAATAAAAACTTTAATCCATTACTTATAACAAAAAATTTACAACGATATACACATTCATTTTCTGTTCTTCCATCCCTTTGTCGAAATCCATTATCTGTTTTTCCATCCCTATTATCGAAATGTGTAATCCTGCCGGAGCGAATTATTCCTATCGAAGTTTACAATAATGAATAACGAACACACAATCCGAAATACGTTTATGATTCGTTCCATGCTTTAAAAATATTTAAAAAAAATACTGTTAAAACCACCATGTCAATATTGTTTTTCCTATAATCCTGAGAGAAACTAGATAGTATGTTTTGTCTGAGAAATGACGTCACACTAGATACGTCATAAATTGTGTAATCAAGTAAATGAAAATGATAAATACGGAAAGCTGGTTCGGTAATATATTTTAAAGAAGAAAAAAATAATGATATATAATATATAGAAGATATTTGTTGGATTCGGTGGGTTATCGATTTTAATTCAAGAGTGATCATAGAAAATAATATTTTCACGAGTGGCGCAGCCCACCGAATCCAACAAATTTTCTTTTTATTTTATGCTTGTTTTTACAGTTTATATACATTTTTAAAGAGTTTAACTAAATAATTTCGCTGGGATAATGACGTCATTTCGTCAAAAAAATGACGTCATTTCACAGTAAACAGTGAAAATTATCGATAATTATTAGTTTTAATTTACTGATATTTCTCTATAAACCACCGGAAAGCATAAAATAAAACGATAACAATAAATTTCAAAGGTCAAATATTAGAACATGTTAATCGTCACAGCGTGCGTAGGGATACACTTCTTCCTGTTGACTGGAGATAGGAAATCTTATTCGACCCTGCTTTATTCGGTCAATGTTTGCAACAGAGGCAGGATAAGAATATATACCGTGTAGAGGCAACCTATATGATATCAAGTGTACACGTTTGCGTACCAACTGTTTTGGTACACACGCCATGAATACATGAACATCTTTGTGAACAATCCTTTCCAAAGTGATAACTATCACATACTGAAAAAACATCAATTTTCTTCAATATTAAAATGGTATCATTGGTCAATACACAATCCATTCATTAACGTATATTAAATTTTGAAATAAGCTATGTTGTTTATAGGAAAATACATGCTTATAAACTATATATATGTTATTTTTTGTTGGTTTAATAAAAATTAAAAACAACACCATTATTGAAGGATTATATGAGAAAAGCCGTTTATATGTGCAATTAATCATTATCAGACATTACCTGCACAGGAACGTTTGTCGTTTTGAAGTTTCATTCCTATTGGGCATTCACAAAGGAATGAACCTTGTGTGTTTGTGCATATTGCGCCACCGGAACATTTGTTCAATGTGCTGTTCAAGCACTCGTTGATGTCTGTAAAGATTTATGATAAGACGTTTGCGCGAAAATTGAACACAAAACGTTATTGCAATCGAAATATCGACACGAGTAGAACTCAATTTCACAATTACTTTATAAGTTGTTGAAGTTAAATGTTTGTCCTTCATTAACAACCTTTTTGAGAAAATTGTTCACTTCAGCATAGTGTTCAAACACGCCAAGTCGATCTTATTGAGAGTGTAAATCATGTCAACTTTATGTTGATATATTGTCAAAGCTATTTAAATACAAACCATTGCAGGCTCGCTCATTGTCGCCAAGATCGAATCCGGAACTACATCGACATGATGCCTTTTCACCCTTAACAACACAGTAACCGGCGCATGTCAAATTGCTGAATTCTTTACACACTTCTTCGACTGAAACGGGTTCATTAAAACTGAATTTTGCATGTTTGGTTGAGCTTTGACGAAACAAAAACCTCTTTACTATTAAAGAACGTTTAAAACGATTTTTAGCATAATAATTATAAAAAATAATAATAAAAAAGAAGAAAAAATACTTTTACTAATGATTTTTCTAATTATTATTGATATTATTTTAGTAATTATTTAAACTGGTATCATAAAACTACTAAAAGTACTAATTCTACTACAAATACTTGTTAGTATATGTCCCACATATAAAATGAACTTAAAGAAGCAGAATAAGTATTTTCTGAAAGCGTTTATTTTTCTGAAAGCGTTTTTTGTTCGACAAAATTCCATTACCGCCATCGTCACGAAAGTCATGAAATGACATTCACGCTCGCGCTCAATCGCGGACGACGTTGCAATCCATAATTGCACGCTAACAATGCAAATAACTAACATACTGTAAAAGGTATATGATAAAAAAGGTTATTTTACAGCGTTGTGTTCACAACTGTAAATTATTTGGACTCATACACAGCTGGTATACTCACAGTGTACGAGTCGTTAAATGAAAAAAATTGTATAGATATATAATAGTAATAGTAGTAGGTTAATCACTTGTAGTAGTATTAATAGCAACACTCATCATTTTCGTGATATTAATGATCATAATCATCATTCTATTTATTATTATGTTATTTATTATTAGTTATTGTAGCAGTTTGTTTTAATTAATATTACTTTGTTTTTGCGTTTACCTTTCCTACACGTTTTTCGGTCATCATTGAGACGATAACCGAAATAGCAATAACAGTTGTAAAATCCTGGGTGGTTTTCACACATCTGTTCACACTCGGCGACCCCCACGTCACACTCATCGATGTCTTTAACATACAAAATAGTTGTATATTTAGAATTATGTAGTCACAATGGAGTAAAGGTATATTGAATGCAGACTTGGAGCACATGTGTCGATATTTAAATTCAGAGATTTACATGTGTAATACCTCTGCAATGGGTCGAGTTGAGTCGCGTGTACCCCGATTCACAACCGCACGTGTAACTTCCGTCTGTGTTTATACATGTATTTGAACATTCATTCAGCAGTGGATCCAAGCATTCGTCGATGTCTAAAGTAAAACAGTTAAGAATATTAACACGGTAAACCATTTAAACTTATATGTTTATGTTCACTTATAGCCTCAACAATCTAGCTTACGCACTAAAGATAAGTGCGTAGAAATGCCAACATTTAAAGCGAGGTGCTTTAAATGCCCGTATTCTACATATACATTTGTCAAATATGTAAAGGAACATACAGTATTCTGGATAAATATAATTAATGAACCTCTGCAAAAACCATCCGAATCTTCACGATACCCAGGATTGCAATCGCAAGTGAAAGATCCGATGCTATTGTGGCATGATTTACGCGCATCAGCGCACATTCCTTGAATGTCGAGGCATTCGTCTACGTCATCATCACATGTACTTCCGGTCCAGCCTCTTAGACACTCGCAGCCTCGTATTGGATGACAATGCGCTGCTCCTCGTCCAACGCAGTTGCATATTTGCTCACAATCGCGCCCCCAGTATGGTATCACGCATGCTAAACATCGATAACATATAATTAATTAGTGAAGCTACATCATTTCTGGGCCATTTAGCTTTACAATGTGCCTTTATTTCTGTAATTGTAATTGTCTAATTGTACCGAATATATGAACAAATGAGAACTATATTGCGCTCACGCATATATAAAAACGAGTATATATGGGCCGTGCTCTGTAAAAAAGGGGTTTAATGAATGTGCTTAAAAAATCGTCCCGGATTAGCCTGTGCAGTCCACATAGGCTAATCAGGGACGTAACTTTCCGGTTTTATGGTATTTTCGTTAAGATCACACAATTTTAAACACACCACGTCTGCAATTTTATGCATAATTTGATCAAGTTTGTTTATTGGATGTTTCAGTTTCAAATGTATTATTTCGTAAAATATACAGAACACACATGTGTTGCATATTTAATAACAATGATCTTGACCATTATTTACCCAATTACAATACCAAGCAACGTCTCTATCTTGATACGAATGTTTATGAAGTTTAGAACGCGCTCTAAGTTATGAAAGTAAAACTATTAATTCGAGATATATACTCAATAATTATGTAGTGCAGAATAACGGTGTTTGAGCACTGCGTTTCTCTATTGTGAGAGGTACTTATGATGTTTAATTGTTTGTCTAATTGGCAGTGTGATGGCTTATGCAAAATAAAGGATGGATTTGCTTTATTTAGCTGCTCTAATGTCAAGCAATAGCATGCACTGATTTGTCACTATTCTCGGTTAACTACATAATCTAATAAGTATAATGCTTACGTTCGCAGGATACTGAATCAACAAGCTTAAATCCAGAAAGGCAACTACACATGAAGCTGCCCACTGTATTAGTGCATTCTTGAGGGCAAATATTCTGTTCGCATTCGTTTGCATCTGAAGCGGTAAAATAAACATAATGCGATATATTCAGCATTTAAAAGTCTTGTATGCAAGTTTGTTTATCGATTGCGTTCATATTATCAGTAATAATTAAACTAGTCGTACTGCCTGTTTTGACTTACCCTCGCATCGAAGTGTTGTCTCATTGAAACTATAGCCTGCATCACAGAAGCTTGTTGTTTGATTGTTTGTATCCATTACACAACCAGACGTGTTGCTGCAGTCTTTAGTTGAATTAGCACAAGGGTCGATATCATCTGTTACCAAAATAAGTAATCATGAATATTTTTTTTTACTATTTACAACATTAGCGAAGTCTTACGAGTAATATTAATATATCAAACAATCAAATTCTGCAAACTCTAGTAGGACACAAACTCGTATTTGTACCCAATATGTTTATAACAGAACAACTATTAACATAGAGTGATCAAAAACTAGCATCAGCGCCTTGGAACAGTCAGTGAACAGCAAACCAAACTGCACATTCTCATTGGAATTAATGTATTAATACTTATAAACTTAATGCTAGTAAATAAAATTATTGCTTGTGTCTGTATGAATGCATCTGTACCTCAAAAGGCACGCAGTCATTGTGATGACAAATATTTATTTTGAGTTTAAGCGCTTTAAAGTGGTCGGATATCCGCGTTAGTTTTCTTGACAAGAACATGTCAAGACTCTAAAAATTAAATAAAAATACAAGCAAACTCTTAGAGTGCTTTTCAAGTAAATGCTTCAACTAGTAATACTGATGATTTATATATATGAAAATGAAACATTTAAATACCTATTTGACACGTCCACTCCGATTCATTAAAGACATATCTAGGTTGACATTTACAGCCAAATCCACCAATAGTGTTTACGCAGACTTGTGTACAATTGTGAGTCGCCTCGTTGCATTCGTTAATTTCTGGATTAATAAGTAAGCATAACTACACAAAGTAATTTATATGTCCATAAATTGTAGTCGATATCATTTACACATATATGGATCATTTTTTTATTTTAGTGGCACAAGTACATTAAGCCTTTATTTAATTTTATTCAAGGTAACTCACTAAACACACGTATTATAGCTAGCTTTCTATCATCACACTATCCTTATTTATTTATTTATTTATTTATTTATTCACATTTCATTGTGTTCAATAAACAAACTGTTTTCTAACCTGCACATTCATTTATATTAGTTACATCTACTCGAAATCCTTCATTGCAATCGCAGGTAAAACTTCCGTCGTTGTTTAAGCAGGTTTGATCACATGGTTTCATTGTTTTGCATTCATCTATATCTGTTAAATATAGGCATGAATGAATACACAGAAGATTTCTCTAATTTATTTATCACACTGGGCTGTAAACAATATGTACAGTTCATATATTTTAACTATTGACTTTTAAAGCTGTTCGGTCAAAAAGATGTTAAAATAATTAAAACGAGAATGCCGTTTTGATCCAATGCATAAACAATAAACATATATTACTTGCAATGCTTTTGATTTAAAATGAGAACACTTTAAACTCAACATGCCTAAATTTACCTCGGCAATCATTCGTATCTGGATCCTCTTCATAACCATCAGGACAAGGAGAACATTTGTATGTCCTGTTTTGATTTATCTGCTCAGCAACCGTTAGTCTGGTACAATTTCTTCCCAGTGAACAGGGACTATCAGCACATCCGTCAAACACGTTTTCACAATCCACTCCTGAATTTACATTTTATATTTTATACCACCAGCTACAAAGAAGATTATATAGATAGTGTTCAAGCGCATTAAAGTTTTTTGCTTTGATAAAGCCCCTTTAAGTTACAAAAATATGTTCACGTCCAAGTAAATAAAATGATTATGTAAAGTGTTTTTTATAAATATGTTGGAATAATAAAACTCCATAAACAAAACTTCTTATTAAACCAGGATAGTACTTTATTTAAGGAAATTGAGAAATTGTATATACAATAAAGAACGGTAAAAACAACATAACATTAAACGTACAATTGATTAAAGATAGATTAAATGCCTTGAACAGGTCTATGCAAAGCATTTGGGTTAAAACCAGTTAAATACCGCATCGAACCTCACTCCTAGCCCAAAATAAATTACTAACCTACAAGCGCTATTAAAAATCAACCACATATGAGTGTTATGCCAATGCATAAGCAACGGAAAACAAAGATATTTAATTGCCATCAAATTACTCAATGGTGTTACGTGCGCCTGAGCAACTGATTTGCAGCTTTCTGAGGCACTATGAAATGAAGTTAATACAAATATCATCTAAATTTAAGAAATAAGCATCATATTGTGAAAACCCCAGAGCATGGTAAAGTATCTCACTCAGAAGCACTAAGACAGGGGGTAAATACCCGATACCATATCAAGGATGTATATGCAAATACTACAGTTATTGTTTGACATTTAACATAATCAATTGTTATACCAGAAATAAACATTGTTGAGTCGGCGTAACGTTTCGCTATCAATATTCTGTCAGCGAGCAACCACGTGTTTTACAATTTAATAATGGCACACATTTAACATGGGTCTGATTGAAGAACTTCATGTGTATTATCATCGCCAATGTTCTTTACAGCAGTAACAATAGGCAACATAAAGTAACTACGTGTTAACCAAATTAATTATTGAACAAATGAAATTTATTGTCGTATAATCCATAGGGATAAGATGTTTGCAAATTTTTATTCTATTCTATTGGTTATGCATCTAGCTTTGAACTGATGCTGCTAAATGCAGTTTTAAATTAATGAAAATTAATTAGAATTCTAAATGTTTTTCTACTTTTATAGATGTGCCCCGTACGACGATTCGTTTCAGGTTAAAATATCCATTGGTGTTCGTGAAAAAAAATATGTTTATTTTGACAGAATAGAGATTACCAAACCTCAATCCTTTGAGATAACTTTTGCCTGTAAACTGATTCAACATACCATTGTATCCGCGATTATAAACGCATTCAGAATATTTGAAATATGCCTTCTCCCGTGGATCAGATCTTGTTTGGTCTGTACAGTAACCATGACCGCTGCATCCAGTGCAAAAGATGGTTGGGACAGTTTCTTGCACTGATTTCCTGCCGTCTGTATTAACGGCAACAAACCTAATTCATCAACATTTGTAGATACTTTAAAACGTCGCATTTATAACAGTTTAATACAAAAATATAGTGCTAATTTTAATGTGAAATAGAAGAGATGCTAATAATTGCCCTTTGATAATTCTTTTTTAAATTAAAGTTCGTATGGTGCCACTGTTTTGAAAGACATGTCAACATTCTTTATATGTATTGTAAGCGATGGACAAGGTGCCATTGTAAGAGATGGACAAGGTGTAATCGACAAGACTCAAAGACATTTGGTCATTTGACTAATATAAATACAATGACACGTATGTTAACTACCATTTCTGTAGTATCACTAGTATATTATTATGACGTTTACTTGTATCCAAAACATTGCAATCGCCCAAAGTGTCTTACATAATACTTGAACGACCAGCAACGCGGGAATTTTGTTTTTGTTTTTGCTTACTTTGGTGATTTTGTTTCAGTCTTGCTGTTACTATCGAGCAACTTTAACATTTATCGATGAGCGACCTTTAGCAGGAGGATTTTATATTCGGCACCCTACAGCATCGGCACGCGACCACGAAATAGAGGACATTATTGCTAAGGACAAATGCTGTAATAAATCCGACCATTGCGACCTTTATTATCAGCTTCATCCACCAGGAACCTGCTATCGTACATCGCCATACAACCTAGGTATCTGTGTTTAATTTTATTCATTTTGATTAGGAGTGCTCTTATTCTGTGTATTTGTGTGCTACTGAATCAACAATATGTAAAAATCCACCTCCCCAACCAACTCCCAGTGTGCTTTAATTGAAACGGTCGTTTGCAATGTGTAAGAAATATTCATCCATTAAATTATTCGAAAGTATTATATTTTGAAATAGTAATATTTAAAAACATTTGGACAAACGACCGCTCGGGTGCTAGTAAGCGAAGTACTGTACGAAATTCATAATTCAGCTGTTGGCCTATTTATTTACTTCTTGTGGCAAAAATAACGCCAGGAAAACAAATCATAATATGTATACATATTGCAGGTTCATTCTGGGGTGATCCACATATTCGAACGTTAGATGCCACGAATTATACTTTCAATGGTCTTGGTGAATACGTATTGCTCAGCATTGACGCACCAAATGTCACATTTTCACTCCAAGCAAGAACTGAAAGAGCAATGAAAAAGGATGGTCACCTATCAGAAGCAACTATTTTCACAGCTTTTGCAGCGAAAGATCATCTCAACTCATCTATCCATGTTGAGCTCAATACAGATAAAGACGGTGAGTTTAGTAATTTTGGTCGACTACAATATTTATATACATTTGTGTTTATATTACAATGTTTATTTGTGTATAACACATGCTAATTTTACATGCCAATATGCAATGTATACAAGTATATATATATAATGTATATATATTTTACTTCGAAGTTATTATTGTAGATTTCACCCTCTATGGCAACGGAATTGATTTAACATCAGAACTTCGAAAGTCTGGAGACGATTTTCTTGCATTCAATACTTCAACACTTACCATCCATGGTGACGAACGGCTTTTGCGTGTGTCATTTCTTGTTTTAGGTAAATCAAACTTATAACAAAATGGTATCAATATGTTCATATATATTATGTTGCGGTAAAAGTATGGAGTATATATCTGTGAATGAACCATCTTTTTTAGGGGATGGGGATTTCACAGTTTGTCGGCTTCATTCTGCACCGTAGCTAGGCGCACACGCCGAAGTCTCCAATGTCTGTCTGTTTGTCTGTCTGTCTGTTTGTATGTCTGTATCATAATATAAATGTTTAATTTAATGTTTATCATTCATTTTCACAGAAATAACGCTAAATATAGGCGTGGGGGCCGAAATGCTTTCTTTAGATACCATCATACCAAAGATATTTCAAAATAAAACACGCGGTCTCCTTGGTAATAACGACGAAAATCCAAACAACGACTTTGTGTATCCCAATGGAAGCGTTCTTAGAGCAGACGCTAGCGACGCGGAAATATTTCTGTTTGGTCAATCATGTAAGTTCTGCTGTAAGATATGTGTGTACAATGCAATCGTCATACAAAATGTGATCGTCTTACCCAATGCTTTCGTTCTGAGTTTAAGAAATATAATCCTGATTTCACATATTTAATAGATAAAATTTACATGGAAAACAAATAGTTATAACAAAGGAATGCAAACGATTTGATAATATGATGAAAAATTTAACCATCAAAATATTATCCGATTACACTTACTGACCTATACGAGGCATTTTAAAGTTTGATCACACTTATCTTACATGAAATGTTTTCGTTTAGGGGCTGTGAACGATAATACATCCGTGTTTTTCTACGAAGATGGTTAACGCCATGCCGATTACCACAACGCTTCCTATGTTCCACGTTTCCTTGACACGGTGGACAATGAAACGCTTGCTAAAGCAATTCATGCATGCAATGGATCTGTGAACGTGGAATGCGTGTATGACTACGCGTTCACTTTGAACATTGAGGTAGCTGAAAATACGAACAACAAACGTCAAAACGTAGACATGATTCAGACAGAAATAGGTATCCTCAATATAAGTCATCAATATATACAAGAATAGAATGTGTTGCTTAATGGCTTTATTACCTTTAAAGCCCCTATCCAACAAAACACAGCCAATCTAATTAACTGCTTTATTTGCAGACAACTATTCCTTTTATGCGAATATATGCGAAATATATTTGAATTACAATATTGATGCTTGGTCGATTGAGTATAATTCCTTTATATACATGAGTGAGACGTGTTTACGGAAACTAGACAAGTAGTCGTTATGACAAATCGTGTGTATGTTTATCATGGGTCATGATTTGTTTATTTTTAATTTTAAGGTCCACGGAGAATAAAGGTACATTAATATATTTCAATTAGCAAGAATAATACTCTGCATAACAATATTAAACATACGTTGAGTACTCAATATAGTAAATAAAATACACATCATTTTTCAGCGATGGATTTGCCGATATTGAACACATGCAGCACTGTTAATGTAACCGTTGGAGATAATGTTTCCTAGCACCCTTGTTACACTGATAACTTCTGTTTCAAGCAAGC